>CAUYQG010223799.1:0-20348 GCA_963574415.1 Tarsius wallacei | reverse complement strand
GGAGAAAAAGAACAGTGCTGCAGAGTGTGTGACAATATCAAAAGATCTAATACATGTGTCTTTGGAGTCCCAGAGACAATGGGGCAGAAAAAAGTAACTGTAGAAATAACTGAGATACCACCTAACTCCAGTGAGAATGGCCATTATCAATAACTCAAAAAATAACAGATGCTGGAGAGAATGTGGTGAAAAGGAACACTTCTACACGGTTGGTGGGAGTGTAAACTAGTACAGCCTCTGTGGAAATCAGTGTGGCAATTCATAAAAGCTTTAAAAATCGACCTTCCATATGACCCCACAATCCCCCCGGAAGAACTCAAATCACTCTATAAAAAAGATACCTGCACACATATGTTTATCACAGCATTGTTCACAATAGCAAGATCATGGAACCAACCATGCTGTCCATCAAAAGAAGACTGGATTTTAAAAACGTGGTACATATACACAATGGAATACTATGCAGCCATAAAAAAGAACAAAATCATGAATTTCGAAGCAACCTGGATGGAAATAGAGTCTATAATACTGAGAGATCTTTCACAGCGACAAAGATCTGAGTATCAGATGTTCTCACTCATAAGTGAACCTTGAACATCTATTGTAATACTATAAGAAAAGGATCGACAGTGGTGGGAATCTATGGGGGCTGGACAGGGAGGGCAAGGGTGGTAGCAATAATGATAGTCAATATCTGTCTGGGGACGGGGAGACACCTCTTATCAACAATGGGTGCCTGCACAATGCATATTTGTATACCTAACCCTTAAATATACCCCACAATTTTAAAATAAAAAATATGGTTTAAAAAAAAAAGAAAGAAAATACTTTGAACTATAATGTCTGAGAACATTTACTTAACTTTCTAATCTAACAGAATGTGACATTTTAAGAAAGTTCAGCAATACTATTTTATTTGAATCTTGCACAATTAAAATGTTGTACTTTCTCAATGTTAAAATTTTTAGGAAGTGTCTTCATGAAGTCATGGATGTATCTTCTTCTGTGTTGTGGTATCCCCAAGATTTAGCAAAACTACTGATAAATGGTACAAAAATATATAAGAAATATTCGTTAATTTTGCATAAAATAAAATGATAACTTGAGACAGGTTTTTTATTTTCTTCAAATAAACATAGATATAGGGACAGATCAAATTATTCCTATAATAAATTAGATTTGAATAGTTGGAAAACACCTAAAATTTCATGAATATACAATCATCTCTACAGTCACAATTTTTGCTTAAAAAATCAATCTCTGCCATAGCTAGGCTATCTTGAACTCTGTCAGTAATAGGAAAAGTGTGACTTTATCAGAGAACTCTTAAATTATTAGACATTTAGTGTTATTGAGATGATTGTTCATACTTTGTTCCTAAAAGTCTCTACCTAGAATTTAGTAGGGACTTTTAGTTTTGTTCTCTTTAGTTTTTTGCATCATAATGTGGTGGTTAATTACTATGTCAATTTAGCTAAGCTGCAGCTCCATCCCTCTGAATTGTTTTATTATGTGGTCCCTGGTTAATGTTGGCCATGAGGCAAATGTTTCTGGGGGTTGAGGCAGGAATGAAACGGCAGCCTTATTTTCATACTGTGAAAGCTAAAGAGGGTGCTAGCCATTGCGGTAGCTTGCACATTTTGTCACTGTGTTCTTTCATCTTGTTGGGCTGGGGCATCACCTGGACCTGCAACGACTCCAGCTCCCACCAGATGTATTCCTTCATCTTCTCTGATCTTGGGAAAATGTAGAGCTATTGGCTTCGCCTGCAGAGCATCCTCAGCCAGCGATGGAGATAGCACAAATTATACTTTGTGCTCAAAGTTTCCTGTTTGTATTTTCAAGATTTAATTTGTCCCTGCTTTCATCCACATCTGGCTCTTCTCTCTTTGATGTTTTCTTAGTTCACTACATGCCATAGGCAACATTCTAATATAATTCCCCAGTTCCTGTCCTTGGAAGAATACTCCTGTAGAATCTTCTCCCCTTGTATATGTACAGAAGTTGTGACTGTAATAAGATAATGTCTTCATGATTATTTTTCTCCAAATTTGACTTTTTAGTGATCAGAAGGTGATTATTCTGGTAAGTTTAGGATAATTTGATGAATACCTAAAAGAAAAGGAAATATCAGATAATTTGCTTGAAAAAGCAAACTGCAATGTTGTAGAGAGGGTCATAGGACAATTGTAGATGGTCTCTAGTAGCTGAGAACAGCCCCCGGTTGACAACCAGCAAAAAAGCAGAAAGCTCAACCTTAATACCACAGTGAAGTTAATTTTCCAACAACTCAAATAATCTTAGAAGAGGACCCCTGATTCTCTCATTCTCAGGAGAGAATGCAAGCCCAACTGAGACTTTGATTTCTGTCTAGTGAGACGCTGACCAAAGTACCCAACTAATCTATGCCCAGACTCCTTGATCCACAGAAACCTTGAGATAAGAAATTATTATTGCACTAAAACACTAACTTTGTAGTAATTTATTGGGAAACAATAAAAAAATCAACAGAGATTGTGTTGCCTGGAAGTAGAGTTCTGCTATAATAATTGCCTAAAAATGTGAGACAGACTGTGGAATTAGGCTATGGGCAGAGGCTAGAAAAATGTTCAAGAGTATAATCTAGAAGTACCAACTTTCTGTGAATAGACTGTTAGTATAAACCTGGACTTTTTGAATGTTGCCTGTGAGGGTTCAGGAAGAAATAAAGAATATGTCATTGTAAACTGGAGAAAAAAAGATCCTTGTTAAATAGGAAAAAAAGTCAATGCTTAGAAAGGAATAACACACCGAAAATTGTGATAGGCATATATTGTCAGATCTGGAATTCCTAAAATTTTGCTGAATCTCCTTTGCCAGCAGGAGTCTTTTTTCCTCTCTGTCTGAAGACCTGGTCTATTTTTTCCTGAAGAAACTTCAGTAGCCAACCCTGTAGCACTGCTGTTCTAAGAAAATGCTGATCCTCCCAAGAGAGATCTCCTTATGCATTATGACCTCTAGACACTACTAAAGTACCAAGAAATCTCAGAGAATAAGGTACAACGTGTAATGTACAAGAAGATGTAATGCTCAACAAAGGGTAAGATTTTGTAAATTTATATCTAAAAAATTCCTGAGGACCATATGTTGGAATTAATCCTAAAGTTACTAGACCAAGGTTAAAATAATGTTAGGTCAGGTTGAATTTAGACTCCCTTAATAAATATTTCATATTCAATATTCACGTGAATATCATATCAATAATCCAAGAATAGAAGCACTCAGTGTCTGAGCTCAACTAGCTGTGAGTGGCTCTAACATTTTGTTTGGTTGATTGATTTGAACCCAAATGTGCATTACACTAAATGAAGGGGAAAACTTTTTTATTATGCAGAAGGCATAACCAACATCTGTGGATGAAGACATTCAAATGCTGAGGGAAACTGGAATGCTTGAGTAGTTTTATCATACAAAACTTGCTCATTCACCCTCTAACTGCATCCTAGGAGGGATGCAGTTACAAGGGACTGTTCTGCACAGGTTTCGAGAAATACATTTATAAGCTGAACACTTCCATATTTTAATAGTTCTATGATGGCTATTCTTTGTAAGCCAGAAATGACAGAATTATTTCCACTGAATAGACCTCTCCAAATTTTCATGAGGGTAATGGGATTTGGGATACGTTTGCTATAATCAATGGTAGAGCACAGTAATCAGATTAGACTGGCCTGCAGAGAGTTTTGCCATTGGCTAGTTGATCATTGCATCTCCAAAATGAAATATATGGATAGCCTACTAAACTTATATGAGTAACTCAATTCCAGGCTGAGGCATAAAAGTTTTTAAATAGCCAGAATAGAGAATTACAACCCTAACACCGATTCTCATACTTTAGCCAGTTCAAAGAACCATGTTCTCTCTACTGAAAAGGAAATTCAGGTCCCATCAAGGAAGAGTTCTTTTATACATCCAAAAATTCATATTCAAAATGTATTTCTACTTTTCCCCAAGTAACTTGTAGCCATTTAGTAGGGTTACTGTACATTCAAAAAGAGGGTATAATTAAATGTTTGAAGGATTATTGAACTCTGTCTTTGAAATACCCTTAATACTGGATCCCTGAAATGTCATTTTCTTGCCCACAATTGAGATTAGGGGCTTTGGAAGTCAAGTGGCTTGTGTCTGTCTCACAAAGGGCCTAGTGAGATAAACACATCCTGTGGTTATTTTTTATAGTTGGAATCGTCACATTTAGTTACTGGCAGAATTCCTACATTGATTACTTGGGCTCTTGTAATTAGAAAGATCAGGTGAAAGCCACTAGAACTGGCACTACCTATTAAAAGAGTAATTCAAAAATCAATCATGAGAGAATTGTAAAGATTTGTGTTACTCACTCTAAAAGACTTTAAAAAATATAAATATGTTGATTTATGCTTCATTCTCATTTAATATGCTTATGCACAATCAAAATAAATTTGGAGAATAACAATGGATTATCATCATCTCAATCACATGTTGACTCCAATTGCAGCTGCTTTTACAGAAGAAGCTTTAGAGCTGGAATACATTATAACACATTCCTCAGCCAACAGTTGGTAGGCATTCATTCATCTTGAATTTTTATTTCCTCTCTATATTTGTCAGTAAAGGCCATAAAAAGCAACTTACTTTCAGTTGAACATACTAGTAATATGTCTTCACTACCCTCATGGCTATGAAACTGTAATCCTACATCAACAGTCTCTTTTGGAGACAACTTGGTCACCTCTCTATTCCTTTAGAATGATATATTACATTGATTTATTCCATTGATGGTAATCATGCTGATGGGACCTGATTATTCAGATGTAGCAATCATTATAGAAATTTTTTAAAAACAAATACATGCCAAAAGATGAAAAACAAATCTTCCAAAATCTTATGGGTCTGGGAAATAACTCTGAAATTAAGAGATCACTTCTAAGTTGAATGACAACTAGATCCATCAAAAATTTCCAAATGCCAAAAAAAAAAAAAAAAAAAGGATAATGTTGACAGGACCTCTCTGGAATTTGGAGGTAATATATACCTACATCTGTGCATGCTATTCTGACTAGCTTACTGAATAACCCAAAAAACTGCCAAATTTTAGAGGGTCACATAACAAGACAATGCTATGTAATGTGTCCTGGCTGTCATACTTGGATCATGTAATGTAGCAGATTAGATGGTGTTTACAGTATATATGCAATAACATCATATTGCTTCCTCTCTCTCAACCTGCATAGTGGTCTTTTGGGGAAATTATCTATGCAAAGTGGCTAATGAAAACAATGGAATCTATTTACAGATGTTTTTGCACAATACACTGGCACAAATGGAAAGCACACAGGTATAGCATTATATTAAGGTCACTCTGGGCTCACCTTGAATAAAGGTGACACGAAATGGTTATTATTTTAATAAATGAAAATCCATAAACCAAATTCATAAACCAAAAATTACAGGTAAAATATTTTCCAAAAGATTGTCAATTTTGTGTGTAAGGAGAGAAGACCAGAAACATGTATCTTCATTGATTTGTAGACAGTGGTTGATGATATGGCTAAATGGTCGTGGATTTGGGAAGGAAAAAAAGGGCAAAATGGGAGAATTGTTACAAAGAAGTTTTGTGTGTGGTACATTGGAAAATATTTCTGCATGGGGTACTGTGTGTAAAGCTTTTGTACCCCATGTAAAACCTCACCAAAGTCAACCTCTGGAAGGAGAATAGCAATAGTTTTATGAGTAAGTTGACCCACTATAAGGGTATCAGCAAACCCTTTCCTCCAGCTATACTTACCCTCACGTATTGGGTTCATGAGGAACCAGACTACCAGCTCAGAAGTATCGGTGGTTTATTGCTTCTTTGTAATTAATCAGATGTGACCATATTTTATCATATCACTCTCATTCATCTCACCCCATCCAGCTTCCTTGAACTAAGCTTTGTAGCAGTGAAAAGAATGCATGAGGTCAATTACCTAGACTTCCATTCACCAAAGCTGCAGATAGTGTCCACCTCCGCCTGCCTAAAACAGAGAATGATACAAAGTCCTCCAAATGGTATTGTATTCTGGGTTTACTACTTAGCTATTTAGTGGAAAGTCAGTAGAATGAAACATCCCTGTTACAAAATGGGCAAATAGACTACCATACTGCACATAGGTTTGCTTTCCTGTCCACAATGTATCTGTCAAAATCACCATCCACAAACTTGCCTAATACTTTGTTTACCATGACAGTGTTTCATACAGCATTGCTTCTGACTAGGAAACTAACTATAGCAAGGGGCACATGTTTATACAATTCACTAATTTTTCCTTGTACACTATAACCTGAAGTAGCTGGCCTGAATGATGGCATGACCTTTAGAAAATTCATAGATGCCATGCATCAGGCAATAAGAACTCTGTAATAAAGCAGAATAATATTGTTTGTTTTTTAAATTCATAAACCAAAAATTACAGGTAAAATATTTTCCAAAAGACACACTTATTAATTGTTAAGATGGGTATAAAACTAAATAACATTGGTATCTAAAGCACATTCTCTTTCCCGTTTACTATATCCCTTCTCTTGCAACTAGGATTAAAATTACATTACTTTCTAGATATCTATGTGCTTCTTCTATAGAAAAGCAACAGAACTTCTTGTTAATTACTTCATCTTCCCAAGTTGAATTAAATGTGCTTGCTTCTATTATCTGTATTTTCCTCTACCAGAAAAAAAAACTTAAAATACTTATAAGAACATCTGCTTTGAACAAAACTATATATTTTATCACTTCCTCCTTATCCTCTCAGAAATTCTACAAAAACAAGAGGAATTTTTTAAATTTTTAAATAATTCAGAAATTGCACTTTTTAGAGAATATAGGAGATAAATATAATCTAATAACCCAAAATACATTTTGTGGTGCCAACAGCAGCTGATGTTAAACAAAAGTCATCTGAAAAGAAGTGAAGACAAGAAGCACAAAGAATGATGAGAGAACTGTCTCTGACATAGCTGAAAAAAAAAAGCTGAAGACAAAAAATATCTACAGTTGAAGCGAACATTCTGAAGTCAAAAGCAATAATAGATAAAGTAACTAGTTTGATTCAAAGAAACAAAGGACATACAACTACACAATGAATTACAGAAACAGGCCATATTTTCAGGAAACAGCTTGTCTCTGTGGCAGTAGATAGTCTCCCATTTATTATGTGAGCACATCACCGCCTGGAATAAAGAGGATCCTTCTTTGAGTAACACTGTATGGCTGCATGAAGTGCTGAATAATAAGATGTAACCTGAGCTTCCTGAAAACTTTAAAACATGACTCAAGCGTTCATTTGCCCCTTTCTCTTCCTCCAGCTTGAGATTCAGATGTAATGCCAAAGTGCCATAATATTATATATATTATACAAATAGGCAAGGGTTCAAATTTCATTTGATGTATTTGCAAAAGGAAAAAGAAGTAACAATTCTGATCACTTATCTCAAACAGGAAAAGCTTTATATAAAGGAATAACTAAAAATGTATATGTCAATCAAGGATATCATAAGCAGCAGAAAAGGTCGGTCCCAAAATGTGTTGGCTTTAAAATCCTGTCATTGTCTCATGAAGTATCATTCTATTCTTAAAATTGCAACGCACATCTAGATTTTAGAAAAGAAAGAGAGAGAAATTCAAAATGTGCTATTCCTATGAAGAAGTGACATACAGACATTCAATTTACTTCAACAATATTTTTTAGTCCATTTTAATGTCAGCAGAATTAGAATCCTGCCTCTGATAAGAGCTATGGGTCACCTCTTTCCTGTAAGTTCAATTATGTGATACTATTGTTCTTCAGATAACTAGCAAAGAATAAATGGACGATAAAATTCAGTATTAGCAGGTGTTTTAACGTAGTATTTGAGGGCTGTGGCAACCAGGACAAAACACAGTAAACAAAATAAACACAGTAAACAAAATGAAGTATATTTATATATTAGAATGCCAGGCATAAGTAGAACTATGTTCCCTCTATCTCTATTATTATAAAACTATTGTGCAGTTAAAAATAGATACATTCATGAAATATGTAATTCAGAGAAATATATATATATACATAATATATATATAATACATTAAAGTGAATACCTCTGGTGTATGGTACATTTGAAGAGGACTGTGATGGGAATAGGCCTAAATAAGTGGACCAAATGAAGAGAGTCCCCTTCCATAGACTGTTAGTTTCTATGTGGTATGGGCCAAAGAATATGATTAGTATGATTTTTGCTTTTCAATTATAGAATTAGAGAAATATATATTAGAAAGACATTTTGTTTTGTAGAGCCATCTGTGCAATATCACTTAGGATTGAGAGACAGGGACATTTCCCTGAGTTACCACGTCAAGCTTATTTATCTATGTGTTTTAAGTTGCAGAAGCTAACCCTGTAGAGTGTGTGTGTGTGTGTGTGTGTGTGTGTGGTGTGTGGTGTGACATACTTTGCATGAAAGTGAGCACACTAACAGCTTTAAACAATGCCCAAGTTTTAGTTTCAGAGTTGACATATATCTTAATTCTTTAAATCTCTGAAATATTTTTTCTTATTTTTGTGTGATCATAAATCACTCTTAAATTTTAGATTTTGTCTCAGATTATACTTTAATATTTGAAACCATATACCCCTGATAGGTAATACTATGTTCCCTCTATCTCTATTATTATCATTATTCTAATAAGACATTTAATTATCTTTTTTCAAGAAGACTGATTTAACATTTCATTAATTTAACCAATATACATAATTCCAAGATTACATCACTGGCAGACACTCTTACATTCTGAATTTGAAACTGATGCTATAAATGAATGACTACATATCTGTTCAATTTAACAAAATTTTACTGTGTATCTATTCTTGCAGCTTTTTATCATGGCTGTGAAATTATTCTTTATTTATTTATCTCCATGAAGATGTATATCTGAAATGGTGAGTATTTTGTAAATCATAACATAATTGGTGTTGAAATAAACATACATGATATAAGAACACGCATGTTGGTTAAAATATTTTGACAAACCGTACCATAGAAAGTAAAGAAAATATTGTTTTAATTTTAACAAAATAAAACCTTCCCTACTAATTCCCATTTGATAGTAAGCAGAAAAATAAGTGCTGATTAATCAGAATTAGAAAAGCTATTAAATAAAAGAGGTTTTAAGTTTGTTATTCAACTGCCTATTCAATGTATGGATACCCTTTCTAATAGCTGGGTGTTCAACAAGTTGAGATTTAGACAAATTCTTAGATAAAACCCCAAATCAGCTGAAGAAGAGTTATACTTAACTTTTGTAAGACAGTTTCCTGGAAATCTACAAAGAAGACAAATAACAAAAGCATTGAGAATGCAGTAATGCTTGCTGCACATCAACGATGGTGTCAGCAACTAGTGCGACACAGCCAAGACCCTGGAGCAGAATGAGCAATGAAGTCTGAGGTGTTAGGTAGCAGGCAAAATATGAACAAGTTAAACTGAGATTACCTCTGCACATCCAGGGACTACTTCAGTGACAGTTTTAACAGGAGTTGATTTTGAAAATGCATGAAAAATATATGAAGGAAAAAACAGTAAAGGAAAAAAAAGATAGTAATGATATTGATATTGAGCCGCACATTTACATTCTTGTTTAGCGTGCTGTAGGGCTAGATAGTATCATCACTGATGGTATTTAAACTGTGCTTAAGATTGCAAATACAGTTGAAAATATGAGTGATTTATTGGTTTGGGGCTTAAAGTGCATTGTAACCTAAGAGACACAAAAATATTCTTTCAATGGTCCTAATAAAATACTCAGGGAAATACAAAAGAAGTGAGTTCACCCTCTTTAAATGTTTTCAATACTGGAGGAAATAAGTCACAAGTTTCATGTAAAAACGCATGTTTTATTAGGTCTTTCATCATATGCTCAAATGTCACTCTCCTAAACCTTTCCTTTTTTGACCTTTGGCAAGGAGAGTATATAAAACATTTCACTAAAAATAGCTAACGTTTATGTATTTATTTCTTGGATAGAGTTTACCTAACCCTGAATTGTACCCCACATCTTTGAAATTAAAAAAAAAATAGCTAACAGATAGACTTCAGCAGCAATTAATTGCTGAGCGAATATAAATATGCTTCAACTATTTTTATAAATGTAATTTTGTAGAACTGGTAGCTAGCTAATACACAACAATTTCTTCATCTCAAAGTATTTAAGATAATTTTAAAGTGCAGGTACAAGAAAAAAGCAAAAACCATCTGATAGGAAAATAATTATTATGGTATGTATAACTTGTTACAAATATATTATCTGTAATTTTATTACATTGTGAAGTAGGAAAATAAGTAGTGAAATTTTAATTTATACCTTTTTCCCATATTTACTGAATAATTTCTGCTTATCTACCATTTTAAAGGATGAATCAGACCTTTTACATGTCATTGCCTGAGAGGCCTTTGCAAGACAAGTAGGATAAGTTACTGAAAAAAATCTCATTTTTGTCAAGGCTTATTTTTGAGACTTTGCTAGGTTTCCCATTAGGGAAGCATCTTATACTTTGGAAACCATTTCACTGTGAATTAATTCACCTAAAACAACTCATTATGCTTGCCAAGTTAAATATTATCAAAAACAGGTTCTTGTTAAATATTTACAAAGTTTTTAGCAAATGGTACTGCATGGGACAGTTTCAACAACCTTTGAATACTTTTGAAGTTTTAGTTCAATTCAGTTTTAACTTTAATGTGATTAAAAAAAAAAAAAGCCAGGCCTTTGATTTTGTTAATTAGCTGTGGTTTTGAGAGATAGCTGAGTTGTATGCTAGCAGATATATATTCACATTTTAGACACTGAGCATCTCATTTTTTTTCAACATACACAAATATATATCTAATCAAGTCAGTTACACTTCTGGATTAGGATTGATAATGTGTTGAAATTAAGAGCATTCCATGACTTATAGAAGAATTGGCATTGTAAACACTTAAAAATCAAAATATAAAAGAAATGCATTCCCAAATGTCATAAGCCCAAGGTCTAGAAAAACCCGAAATGAACTGTACTTTGTCCACAGTAGAATTGGTATCATAATACTGCTACAGACAAATACAAAAGAAATCACAATGAAAACTAAACTAAACTGGAACTATTAACTGGGAATCTACAATTCAGGAAGGAGACTCAGAAGCTAGTGAAGTCATTACATTTTACGCAAATTGCTGTATACTTTATAAATATTTTTAAATATGTATTTTGTAACTAGGTAAAATTATAAATTTAATAATCATGCTACTTGGTAAATGTTTTTCAGCCAGTTAGATTTTAATACAAATTTTCACTAGTTTTTTGGACATACATCATATTGTCAATTCCCCCTGGCCAGGTGGTATATACTAGAATATAATATACTCTCTTGTTGCCTAGGGAGGCTGGACACTAGGTAGGATTCTATTCTCTCAAGAAGATGGCAGAAGCTGCAAAGTCACTGACTTTCAAGGGAGTCATCAACATTCAAGGGAGTCATCAACATTCCATCAATATTCCATTTATAGAAAAGGGCAGAAGGCTGATTGCATAGAGAAATGCAGAAATTTCTCTGAAGCTTGGGCAGACTGTAAGGACCTTATAACCTCTGTAGGAATCTGAAAATGTGGTATAATTTTTTAAGAGATAAAATTGATGACTGAAATAAGTTTTTCCCATAAATCAGATTACTTTCTCTATGAAACACTCTTAATAGGGATTTGAAATGTTTTATATTTTTTCAAACACTGTAACTAAAGTGGCATTTATTTTGCATCTAGTTTGGTGATTGCAACTCATATTTTCTCATATTTTACAAATGATTTTTGCAGATGAGAAAAATCTAAAATGACATGAATTCTAAGTGACAGCTACCTCATCAAATACTTGGTTAATTAATGTGTCCTAAACAAAAAGAGACCCTTGATAAAAAGAAATTTTGCATCTGATTGCTTAAAACTATTGTTAGGTTATTCTGAGTTAAATTTTGTAAGTATATTTCTAACTTATTTTTGGTGATTATTTTATTGTGTATTATGAAGAGAGAAAAAAATCCTGATATTTGTAAGCAAAAAGTACTTCAGTAAGACTGTAAAAATAATGATCTACTGCAGGTTATAAGGGCTTTGTTTGTTTTAATATTTTAATTTCTAGGGTTAATAAGCTTTAATTGTGGGAACACTGTAAGACAGTTTAATGAATGAAAATTAGTAGCTTTGTTTAATACAACAATCAACAAGGACAGGTAACTGGGATTAGACATAATTCATGATGAATTATAAAGGAACCAAGTCCTGGTATTAAGGTACAACTGGGGCACCTGTCTTATACTATTTCCTGTATATTCCAGTGATGCCTTGAGCCTTAAATGAATGTTTTAACTTGAATCAAGATGTACAATCTTCTGTTCAAGAGGACTTACTTGCATTCTATACATTTTCAAGTACATCTATCCTAAGGATTACTGTCTAGGCTTTTGGGGCTAGATACAAGAATGGAGGAACAGGCAATTCTTTACATCTATTACTTTGTCCACAGCACTAAATAGTTGTCTGTGACTGACTAAGTAATGCTATTGGGCAATAATCATGATGAATAATTTTTCTGTGACCTTAAATTTCTTCATTTATTCACAGTTCTTCTAGAGAAATACATACCTATCACATAAAGGATGCTGTACTAACTTTTCTGCTGTAAGCTAAGATTGAATATCATGAATGCAGGGTCCAGATCTATATTGCTTGTTGTCATATCACAGGATATCTCATTCTTTCTGACAAGCAGATCAGGAAATACTCAATATATATTTAAAATTTATTGAACCAAGTCATGTATACTTAGCAACAACTATAAGTGAGAAATTTTTACACGCTCACTAACAGTTTTGGCATGGTTTTGTATTTTTGCCTACCTGATAGGTAAAAAATAGAATTTCAATGTTCTGGATCTCTAATCACAGAAGTTCATTTTAAGGTTTTGTTGGCAACTATATCCTTTTGTTTTTGATTGCAAAGCTTTTAGTAAATGGTTTGTTTATGTTGAGGAGTAAGCGGTAGGGGGCTGTTGTTTCTGCTTCAATGACAGTTGTTTTATTATAACCTTAAATTACACAACTTGTTTCCTTAATTTCACCATCAAGATTCTAGAGGACGCCTCATTGATTTCAACACACTTCCCCAAAACGACACCTTTCCAAGACTATTGCCTCTGTTTTCACACACTTTAGCCATTTCCTTTCCATAGTTTAATAATGAGTGCTAAAATCCAAGATAAGCTTCAGTCCCACTCTAGTACTCCGCTATACAGAACAGGATACTGAAATAATAAGAAAATGATATATAACTTTGGAAGAGTAATAATGAAGCAATAATGCATAGTGAAAAAAAGCAGTCTTAGCAAAATATTACCACACATCTTAGATGATAAAGCTAAAAAGGCATTTCAAAATGTATTGACATCTCTGTTTTTGCTACCCTTATTCAACCACAGATAACCAGAAGGTAGTAGTATGTATTTCTAACCTGAGTGAATTTATAAATGCCTCAAAAAAACAGTAGTTATCATTATAAGTTTCACATTATCCTGAAAAACTATCTACCATTGATAAATTGGTGGTCTCTATAGGAAGATGCTAAGATGTTTAGTGAATGTTGCAAGTTAAGAGAAGAATCTAAAACATACTTTCTCAGATAGGAGCCCATTGGCTGACTCTTACATACAATGTGACAAAGAACTTCAATCAGTTGCAACAAAGCAACTGATTATTCTTCCCAAGTTAGTTAGCTCCAATAATACCAACATTTCTCCTGTGACATTTACAAAGCAAGCAAAAGAGAGCATGGAAAGGGACACACTTGTAAACAAAACATTTGATGGACTTCCTGGAGCTACACACAAGTCTATAATAATTTTATTAACATAAATCGCTCAAGTTATATGAGCAATTTAATGTATTTCAAGTCTTGATATCTGCAAGTTTTTGTTAGTTTAAAAAAATAGCATTACCTATAAAATGCATTCCCATGGGCTTTTTTTTTGTTTGTTTTTTTTTTTTGAGTTGGAGTCTCACTCTGTCGCTCATACTGGAGTGCAGTGGCCGCTCCCAGCCACTGCAGCCTCGACCTGCTGGGCTCCGGCGATCCTTCCGCCTCAGCCTTCCAAGTAGCTGGAACTACAGGGTGCACGCTACCTCGCGCGGCTAATTATTTGATTTATTGTAGAGATGAGGTCTCGCCAAGTTGCCCAGGTGGGATGGACTTTTATTTTAAAAGCAGTATCTTCATTTGGCAGGTGAGGAAATTAGAACATATAGAGATAAACGTTTGTTTTGCTATTCAACTCCTGTTTTTCTTCCTCATTTTCATAGGTTAGAAATTAAACCAGGAATGCCCCAAAGCAAAATATTTCTGTTTTCATGACAACAATAGAATAAGATTTTGCAAAATATTTGTGTAAGCTCTCACATGTATGGGAGAGGAGAAGAGACATAGTGACAATTACTTACTGATGGAGGACAGATAAAATCATTATATTTTATGCAAATATTCTGAAGATACATCTGCAAATCAAAGGATTGTAATCAAATATCATAACTCAGAAAAGTGTCTACTTGTTTTGATGACATTCTGCAACATTTTATTAATTTTTTTTGTGTGTTGAGATATTTTAAAATCACATTGTCTTGAGCATTTCTGTAGGATTTCCTTTTCTTTTAAAATCTTTGTTGCATAAGAAGGAAAATGTCATTACCACATTTATATAAAAATCAGGAGCCGGGCTCGGTGGCTCAGCCTGTAATCCCGCGCCTTTGGGAGGCTGAGGTGAGTGGATTGCCTGAGCCCGCGGGTTCGAGACCCGCCTGGGCAACTTGGCGAGACCTCATCTCTACAATAAATAAAAAAAAAAAAATCAGCCGGGCATGGTAGCGCGTGCCTGTAATTCTGGCTACTCGGAAGGCTGAGGCGGAAGGATCGCCGGAGCCCAGCATGGCGAGGCTGCGGTGGCCGGGAGCGGCCACTG
Organism: Tarsius wallacei; assembly: GCA_963574415.1. NCBI lineage: Eukaryota > Metazoa > Chordata > Mammalia > Primates > Tarsiidae > Tarsius > Tarsius wallacei. Next base: position 5,281 of record CAUYQG010223799.1, on the reverse strand, counting down.
CACTCCAGTCTGGGCGACAGAGTGAGACTCCAACTCAAAAAAAAAAAAAAAAAAAATCAGGACTTCATGGCAAGTTTACTCCTCCACATCTTAGCTATTACCCTACTTTTCAAATTTGCTTTTGAGCTTGGCTTCTTCAAATTTATCTATATTTCTTAAGTCAGCATGTTTTTCATGAAGAGTCCCTCAAAGTTACTTATTTAGCAAAGCTAAATAATAAATATTTTTTTCATGTTATATTTAATAACATTTAAAATACCCTATATACAATAATCAATTTTCCAACCTTTAAGTGAGTTCAATGCACATTATAATTAAATGTTAAAAGAGTAATGATAATTTGACTTAGATAATGAAAACAGAAAACTAAATAGTACATAATAACTGTTATCAAAGCTATCCTTTGCTAAGACACTTTTCCTAAATCATTGATTATCGGCCAAAGGTAATTTTGCCCACCCTGCAGGAGTCCATTTGGCTAAATCTGGAGTTAGAGAGGAGAGCTGGGAGATATTTGAATCCAGTTGGTGAAAGCAAGGGATGTTACCAACCACAGTACAATGCACAGGACAGACCCCCACAACAAGGAGTTATTCAGTCCAAAATTCTAATACTGCTAGGATGAAAGGCTCTGCTTCTAGATAGTCTTGAGATTGCTAAGTATTTAGAAAATATGAATTAGAAAATCAGCTGATTTATTTTCTCTCCAAGTAGAGAAAAATTCAGGTGTGATGATATAATCAATACTTTCCTCAATATTTTTGTCCCTTTGTTCTTTAATCATAAATCATATTTTAACACTTTCTACGAAGACACAGCACTTAAATAAATACCTATAAAAAGCTCTTACTAATAGAACATAATACATATTGAATCCAGTTTTTAGGATTTGTCTTGCTTCCATATGCAAAATTGCGAACACACACACACACATACACACACACACACACACAGAAAAAAAAAAAAAAAACAAGCTAACAATTGTATAACCCCTTAAAACTTACTATATTATTTCAGTGGCTTCATAATACCTGTGAATCCAATTATCTCCGACATGTTAATTACTCTCAAAATTGTCTCTAACTAAAATCTCTTTTGTAGCTACAGAAGTGTTTAACGTCTGTTAGTCTTTTTAAAATGAAACCCTTAGTATACTGTGCAGGTAAATGCACAGTAAATATTATTGACTAGATCATAAATAGCACGATGGTATGAATAAGACTGCCTAGTTCATCAGTGTATCCAAATATGTTACATAGTACTCACTGAGAGAGCGGATAGTCAGAAGCTGGTTAGGCAGACAGAGAGAGAGGGTTTTGAGAAGAATGCAGGAACACCTACAGGAATGCCCCCTGTGCCACACCCATTACATAATTGTTGGCTGAAAATGTGGTTAGTGTGGTTAAGAACATCCTGTTAATCCAGGATGTACTGCTAAAAGGGACTTTTGCTGCTTAAACTCAGACACAGTAGCTTAACTAAAGTCCTAACTTGACTTTGGCTTATTATAATAACATTAACATAGCATTTGCATTGTGTTTTTACCCCCCTGAGTGGGCTTTTCTGTGGTACTTAGGGGTAATATTCAAGATGGAGTAACTTTAGTCAAAGACTTGCATGCCCAATAAGAATTGGGTCTCAGTATGAAGGGGCAGATGAGATGTAAATAAGAGAAATGCCCCCAAGATAAGATAAAACACACACACACACACACACACACACACAACCCTCCTAACACCAGATAACACATTCTGCCCCCCCTCCCACACACAAATTTCTAGAGAACTTTGTTGCTTAATAAACTCCTTCTTTCACTTATCTTTTTGGTGTCTGTGTTCCTTAATATTCTTGTTCGTGGGATAAAAACCCAAGGTTGCTGGTTTAAGCTGACAGTGGAGTTCAAAACTCCTGCAACAGCATCACATTTAGAATCTTAATCAATATACATTAGGTGACTAAATGACTTGAAAAGCTTGTTGATTCATTTTTAATTCTGTACAATATCTCTGCTTTTCATTGAAATTATTGAAGCTAGAGAAGCCAAAAGATATAAAGTTCTTATATTTTGTATGCTTTGGAAAGTAGAAAATATTTAAGTGAAGGGTAGTTGAATTAATTGGCCATGTATGTTTATATGACTTATAAGATGCATCAAAACTTTTAGATGTCATCAAAGCCCATTCACAAAGCTAATGGCAAATATAAAAAAAGGGCCTTCTATTTTCATTACATTGCATCATGCAATATTAACAGTACCACTCACTATATTAAATTATATAAAACAATACCACTATATTAAATTCAGAGCAACCCCCTTGGGTCCCCTCCCACTGTGGGATCTTTTCTGTCCTCTCAATAAATCTTGCTTTAAAAAATAAAAATAAAAAGCTAAAAATAAATTCAACATCCATGTAAAGTATATAAGTACTAAATAAAGCAATAGCAAGAACAAAATTTAATAATTTTGTATTTGAAAAGGCATTTTAGTGCTTCCTTCACATTTGAAGGTTATGAAAAGAGAATGCTGAAAATGGCATAGACAGACAATGTATTCTTGTTTTAATTAGGTACTGGAATTATGACCTTATATGTAGATAGGAATTTATTGAGTATTCTTTTAAAAACCACAGACAAATATAAATTTTCAATGTGTACTTCATTGTTCTTTTTAAGAATATGTAGTAGCTTTTTTTTTCAGGCACTCAAAAAAGCATAAAGTAGATCTTTGCTACCATTTTCTTTAAAACATAGCTCAATGATATTACATTTTCTCTTTAACTGTGATAAATTAGAACTGTGCTACCTATAACGTTTACTTTGCAAATGCTGTATTTTAATCACTTTTGTTAACTGTACAATATTTATTTTAGATCATGCAACAAGTCTTTTAAATGATCCTAATTTCCATTAAACATTTTAGCATAATTTATTCCTGTCTTGCATATGTAAATGCATGAAATTTATTTTATCAGCTGATACCTTTTAGAAATAAATTGTTTTTGTAGCTTGATATGCCACTTGCAAGCACTGAATTTATGTTTTAAAAATATATAACCTAGAGATAGATAAATTTCTGTATAAGAAAAAATACCCAGGAATTTAAGAATAGTAGATAACTGAAAAGCAAGGCAGAAAAAGACACTTAAAGTGGAACTTGTATTAGAAGTTTACTACTGTAAATGATTTCCATAATTATATGCAATAAAGCTTTAAGTATGGGTACTTCAAAATCACATATTCACAATTTATTCTTACCAACCTACAAGAAGATGCAATATCTCCAAGCAACCAGAAAGGCAAAATGACCCTACCACAATTATAAGTCATTTTATATATTAAAATATGCATTGACCCACTATGACGTATTACTCGTGTTCATCAAGGTGCCGAGATTAATCAAGCAACAGTTTAAAAAACTGTACTTGCAGGTAGTTTGAGGACTGGATCGCATGAAAGCAATGCGAGGTATTAGGAAACCGTGACCATTACGTTAGAATAGTTTCTGAATTAAGACTGGGAACAGATTCTTGGAAAAAATGAACATAACATAAACAATGATCAGACAGACCTCCATATTATACCATGATTCCATAACAAAGTTTTGTCATCAGCTGCTTCCTGTTGTGCCTCTCAACAAAAAGGCAGATCACAAAATAGAAAGGAGTAGTTGACATAAAGGAGTTTCTCCCAACATGAAATTATAATGTATACACTTAGCCTGTTCTATTTAGGTTCAAATTAATTCCTAGACACAATTCCCTATAAGCAAGACTAGCAAACATGTTTACTAGAATTTGTTTTTGTTCATTTATTTTCTTATTTTTATATGATTTGTCACAGTGGAGGAAGAACTCGTAGAAGTTGGGGGTAATGGGAAGAATTTGGTGATGTGGATGATTTATGTTTACCAGGTCAAGTGCTGAAAAGCATTTGAAATATTAAACTTATCTTCAGAACTTAAGAATATCGCTGCAATATATGAGCAATGTTTTAGCTTTTCAATTTCTCTCTTTAGAGAAACACATTTCTTACTGATCTAGAATGCTTGGATAGTTTTATTTATTTGTTTTTTTCTGGCAAATAAGTCTCTATTCTTAAGAAAATGTAATTCAGCTCTGCTCAAACTCTTGGATGCTTCCTATCTCCAAATGAAGATATTCCTGTGTCTTTTTTAAGTGGGTACATAGTAGGTGTATATATTTATCAGTTACTTCCTCTGTTCCAATACAGGCAATACAATGTGTAATAATCACATCAGGATAATTGAGGTATCAAGCACTTCAAGTACTTATCATTTCTTTGTTTTAGGAACATTCCAGTTCCACATTTTTTTTCAGTAAATCTTAAAATATATAGAACACATTAGTGTGTACTGCAGCCTTTCCACAGAATATAAGATCTTGCAGTGTCCTGCAGAGCTGCTCCTATCTGACCTCGTTCCCTACCATTCCGCCTTCTCTCAATGGGCTGCAAGTCCGCTAGGTACCTCTGCAGTTAACATCTACCAGAATTTTCACTTCTTGTACCCCCTATCTGGGGCAATTATTCCAGATATATTTATGAGTACTATGAAGAAATACTAAAATACGATTAAAACAACATTGAAAACTTGAATAACTATAGGTTTGACAAGTTAATACGTACTTATTTGGACTTTGGAAAGGCTTCATTTAGAAAACGACTTCAATTGCAGCGATTCAGTAAAAGGTTTATTTTCTTTTCCAAGAGAAAGTAGATGTTTTAAACAGCTCACCATGAATCTATTTCCTGAGAAAGATGTTCATTAGGTATACTTTGAATAAATCCTCCAAAGTACTGAGAGTTATCTAAAATAGAGAATTTTTTAAAACAATTCTCTGGACTTGTGATTACATCCCCTGCAGTCCTAAAGTATCAAAGAGTGTTTATAAAAAGTTATAAAATAAAATAAAAAGATAAGGGAAATTTTTTTTTTCTTTTTTTTTTTTTTTTGAGTTGGAGTCTCACTCTGTAGCCCAGACTGGAGTGCAGTGGCCGCTCCCGGCCACCGCAGCCTCGACCTGCTGTGCTCCGACGATCCTTTCGCCTCAGCCTTCCGAGTAGCTGGAACTACAGGTGCGCGCTACCACACCCGGCTAATGTTTTTGATTTATTGTAGAGGTGAGGTCTCACCAAGTTGCCCAGGCGGGTCTCGAACCCGCGGGCTCAGGCAATCCACTCACCTCAGCCTCCCAAAGCACAGGATTACAGGCTGAGCCACCGAACCTGGCTGCATTTTTTTTTTGAGTCAAGGTCTCGCTCT
>CAUYQG010223798.1:0-19704 GCA_963574415.1 Tarsius wallacei | reverse complement strand
TGGTCAAAAGTATAAGTGACAACCTGAGACTTGTGATTGGCATCTGGAGTGGGGTGCAGTTTTTTAGGCCTGAGTCCTTAACCTGTGAGGTTTTCACTAATTCTGGACATTTTGTGTCAGAATTGAATGCAATTGTAGAATTCCAGGTTGGTGTTCACTGAAAGTTGGAGAATTAATGTGAGAACCTATCTCACTTTGGTGTCAGAAGTGAAGTGAAGTGAGTAGAATTTATAGAAAAACAGAGTTTTATTTTCCTTAATGAGGCTTATGTATGCATAAACAGGCAACAATATCAAATTAAATGAAAGAAAAATAAATGAAATCCTATCAGAACTAGGGTAAATTAACCTGCCAAATTAGGTAGAAAAAGCAAAATCTTCCTAGAAAAGGTGACATTTGAATTGAATCTTGAAGAAGGAGAGGTATAAAATCAAGAAGAAAGAATTAAAATTGGGAAAAAGAAGTCAGTGAATACAGAAGTAAAAATAGAAATGCACAGTGTGCTCTGAGTTGCTGAGTAGTCATGTGAAGCAAGGTTTGATCAAGATATGCATATGAGGGACAGTTAGAATGTGAACATTTGAGACTTGTCTGTATCATTTAGGAAATGGGTAGCAGTCAAAAGTTTTCAGGATTTGGTTAGCTTGGGAAAATTTTTGTTTGTGAATTTTCAGACTTGAGGAATGTCATAGGGGAAGTATGTCAAAAAACATTAGAGAGCATCTAACATGAATATTTTCTACCTAATGACTGGCCTGAGATTACTTACTACTTGTGTGTTTTTAATTCCAAGATATTCCTACATAAGAGGTTGAATTAGAAAATATTATGTTAAGCCTTTAATGCTTGCTCAGGTTCTTTAGGATGTAAGACACATCAGGTGATGCTCATTTCATCTGTATAGTAGTATCACAACATGTAGTACATTGATATGCCTTAAGTATTCTCCTCTTTCAGACTACAGCTAAATGAGAAGGATTGAATATAGAAGTGACTCAATCTGTTCTTTTGTTCTGAATTGAGTTGTTAGATGGTTTTACTTTTTCCCTTTCATTTAGTCTGGTGCTTTTAATCTTGTGTAGGAAAAGCTTACAAAGAACATATTCTAGAAATAGATCTATACAAAAGTAGCCAAAGTTATTTATTTAGGGAATGTAGCACATTTAAGTGCATAGTTACTCATTTGATATAAAATCTTCTTTAATTTTCAGCTACATACACGTGGTTAAGGTGTGTTTAATATCTCTTTAAAGTATTTTCTAAATCCAATCAATGAGATCTTTATTGAAAATATTTTTTAAAAAATTGTATCCTCTCCTGCCACTCGCTTTAAAACTTGTTTCTTCTTAAAACTTGAAATCTATCTCTCTCTATCTTTTTTTGGTATACATTTGTTTATTGTATCCCCATTAGAATATAGGTTTTACAAGGTCAGAATTTTTGCTCAATAATTTAGTTTCAATGTTTGGAACAATATTTTCTACATAGTATGCTCTTAATTAGAAATTACTGAATATAGCCAGGCTCGGTGGCTCAGCCTATAATCCTGCGCCTTGGGAGGCTGAGGTGAGTTAAATTGCCTGAGCCCGCGGGTTCAAGACCCGCCTGGACAACTTGGTGAGGCCTCATTTCTACAATAAATCAAAAAATTAGCCAGGTGTGGTAGCGCATGCCTGTAGTTCCAGCTACTTGGAAGACTGAGGTGGAAGGATCACTGGAGCCCAGCAGGTTGAGGCTACGGTGGCTGGGAGTGGCCACTGCACTCCAGTCTGGATGACAGAGTGAGACTCCAACTCAAAAAAAAAAAAAAAAGAAATTACTAAATAGATAAATAAAGTATACATTACTTTTACTCAAAGAAGTTTATCCAGCTAATATGCATTTATTGATTGCCTACACTGACTGGGCTAGACATAAAAATATATTAAAAGAATTGGTTAAATAAATAACAGTTAAAGTTGTTGAGTACCTACTAAGTGCCAGGTACTATGTAAGAGACATTGTTCACTGATTTTTTTATAACAAGCCTATGGGGTTTGAATCATTATTATCTCATTTTTCCGTGAGGACTCTGAGGTGTAGAAAGACTAAGGAACTCACTTATTTTTCTTTTCATTTAATTTGATATTGTTGCATAGTTGCCTGTTTATGCAAGAGTTTCACTGATGGAAAATAAAACTCTGTTTTTCTATAAATTCTACTCACTTCACTTCACTTTGGACACCAAAGTGTAATAGGTTTTCATATGAATTCTCTAATTTTCAGTGAACACCACCTGAGTGTTTCACAGTTTAACTCAATTCTGACACAGAATGTTCAGAATTAGTGCAAACTTCACAGGTCAAGGACTCAGTCCCAAAGACTGCACCCCACTTCAGATGCCAATTACAAGTTTTAGCTTGCCAATTTTGAGAGGTACTATAAAGCTGTTGTAATCATGACACTGTGGTATTAGCAAAATAATAAACATATAAATCAAGGGAACTGAATAAAGAGCTGAGAAATAGACCCATACATGTATAGTCGATCTTTAACAACAACAACAAAAAAAGCAATGACAATTCAGTAGAGAAAAAACAAATTGTGTTGCAACAATCTTGGAAGTTCTTGAGTGTTCTAAAGATGTGACTCTTGATGGGTCCCCTGGATACCTTCAGTATGGGGGTTGGTTACCAGATAGACCAAGCCATGAATATATTAAAATGTTCAGTCTCACTTCCCATCCTCCAAGAAGGGAAGAGGAGCTGGATGCTGATTTAATAATTTATTGTACTTACATGATCTCACTTATAAGTAGACTTTAAAATAGTTGAACTCAGAGAAGCAGAGGTTAGAATAGTAGTAACCAGGAGCTTTGAGGGGAAAGAGATGTGGAACAGAGAATGGCAAGGTGTTGGTCAAAAGTTCCAAAGTTTCAGTTAGACAAGATAAATAAGTTATAAAAATTATTTTTTAAAGAATTTAGAGAAGAAGAAAGACTAGTATATAACCAATCACATTATGAGTAAAACAAATGTAATTCAAGGACCTATGAGATCATAGATAATTGACTATGAATATCTGCAGTTTAAAAAAATTGTTACATTTAGGATTTCCCTGGGGATTTAGATTTGGTATATTTTAAGGTAAATTTCTGGAGCTACAGAAAGTCACAAATTTCAGGGCAACTTGCTATACACTGGGCATTTTGAAAGTGCCAAGAGAGAGCTAGACTTGCCATATCATCAGTAAATAGTTTAGTTAATGTGGTATATAAGAGGAGAAAACAAGCCAAATACTTCTTTCTACCCTCTTAAACTCAGTAACTAGGACCTGCAAATTAAACAAATGACAAATATATTTTTAAATGGTGTGTGCATTTTATTTGATATTGTCAACTGAAGAATCACAATGTTTATAAGTTTGGAATGGAGAACTTTCGTTCTCACAAAGGGTTGCAGCCCGTAGACTGGCCAATCTGCAAGCTGGAAAGCATAGCTTCTGGCAAAAACTGGAAGCAGACACTTCAAGGGAGGGAAGGATGAGACAGAAATTTAGGATGAATAGGTTGCTAAATATATATATTAAACATGATAGGAGGAACTATAAATATTCACACAAGGGGGACATACACATGCATAGTAAGCAAACATGCACATTACATACATTCCATATTCACTTTGGGGTGAAGACTCAATATTTAAATGCATTCAAATTTGTCTCCATACATCAAAAGGTGAAAATAAGGAGGCAGAGTCATCCTGAACACATCTCCTGTAAACTGGCCAGAACCAGTCTATGCTAAATAGTTTCTTATTAGACAGAATGCTGGTTGGTTGTTGTGCCAAAACTGCAAAAAGGGAGGGGAGCCTAGGAAGTCTCTATAAAGGAGTGGTTTCTGTTTAGCCCTTAGGAAATAAAGTCTATGGTGGTTAATGAGGGAGAAGATACAACAAGTGAGGGACAGGCCAGTCATGGCTAGGAACTCAGCTATTAAGTTTTCTCTAATGTTCTCTTTGCCCAGAAGGGGTGTGGGTCCTTCAGTTGGTAGGGGAGCTTAGGACTTTATTTTTATTTCTCAATGTTAAATTTTTTGGACATGCACAGAGACATTCATAATGAAAGAAATGAAATGAAAATCCAAAGAAGTGGTTACATTTTGTGGATGAGGTAGGGGCTCATATACCATTCTAACAAAGGGTAATAAATTGTAGAGAAGTAAGAAGAGAAAAAAAAGTTCAGCATTCTAATGGTGATAAATTATGGAAAGTAAATATATAGGGGAAAGTCATAAAATATAGGATTATTTAGCAAGGTTTTGTTTATGAAAACTCATCTTTATATTGTTTCCATCTCTGCTAATAAAGATTAACCTTCCCATTCTAGTATGAGAGAAAGCAATACCTTCACAAAGCAAATGTATGCCTTACTTTTAGGTAGCTAGGGGAAGGACAGAAGGCTTTTTCTCTGTGTCTGCATTTTTCTTAATTCCCTTTAGCTTAAAATAATCCTAATGTCAAAATTGTATATTTTGGGGTGGTATTCTGATCCTCTTCATGGTGTATGGATGGTAGATATAAAAACAGCATCAGAGTCTTTTGATTCCAAATTCAATCCTCATTTCATCAATTCTGAATAACCCTTCAAAGATGTTGCACAAGTTAACTCCTTTTATCAGGAAATTAAGGATAATAGACCTTAATTGTCTTTTTAATTTTTACCCCTTATTCTGTTGATCATGAAACTAGATCTGGGATATCAGTTTAGACATGCTTACATCAATGTGTCCTATCACTGTTCTATCATCTTTTCACCTATTTACTAAACAGACATTATTATGAAGAGTAGATGGACACTATCAATATTTTCTATCAAATAAAAAAATTTATGTTGTTCTTTATCATCTCAAAATTTAGAAAATGAATATTAAAGAACAACCAATCTCTCCTTATGCATAAAATGACAGTTAACATTGTCAAACTACCAATTATAAGGGAATGCATCTGAGAGCCTACTCTTAATTGCATTATTGTAAGTCACTTGAAATAAACAGAAATAACAAATGGGTCTAGTCACCACTTTTGCACCAAACAAATTGCATTACTTGTAACTACTAAAAGATTAATTATCAACTGAGAGCTACATGTACTATATTTACTTTAGTAATATATCTGTGTTATAAGCTTACTAAATTCTTCCTTGTTCACTAATTTATTTGCATAAACTTCAGATTATTGTCTAAGAAAAAATATTAAGACCCACAGACATCTAAAATTATGAATAAATTGCTCTTTTGTTGTTTCTCAGCTTCTTTTCCTGAGTTGAGGTGAAGGAAAATTCAACATTATTGGTCAAAATTAAATACCTGTGCAATTAGCAATGTGTAATTAAAAATCTAAAGGTGATTAACTTGTAAATTGAAAATGTTCTTATGCACTGCTTTTTAAAAGTTCTGTTTTCCAATGGCCATTCATCTTTGTTTTACTTTTGGACCATATCTTATTTATAATTTAAATGTATGTATTACATATAAATTGAAAAAGCACAATTATTCTAAGAGGAAAACTTTTGCCTGAGGAATATAGCAGCATTTGGTGCTATTCAAAGATCAGAAATTCATCTGTCAATCACTAATGTTCCTATGTTAAATATAGTTGCAGAATATTTTTTCAATTTCTTGTTCTGTCAATTTCACCTTTTGATATTCTCATAAGCCATCCTATCCATATCTGGGATTTATAGCACAAATTGAATTTCCTTTGTCATCCAGAGCCCCATGTATGAATGATTTAATAATTTGATTCAACAAAATATTCCAGGAAATATATAACTTGGGAGCACAACCCAACTTAGGGCATGTTGCTATGAACAGAAAGTAACAGAAAAAAAATTCAACTCTTTCCACTAAGCAGTTAAATGATCTTTTGTTGTTGTTGTTGTTGTTCTTTTATAAGTATGTATTTGTGGCTGGGCAATTCTATTTCTTGAGTATTATGACAAAGAGAAAATGTGTTTGGTCAAGGCTATCTCACACACACACACACACACACACACACACACACACACATACACACATACACATGTACCTGGATAATTGAGCAGGACAATATACACAGCTCATAAGCACACTTTCCTTAGGCGTATACACATTAGAGCTAAAGCAAGCATATGCTGTCTACTATTCAACTATGATTCTCTGTGCATAGATGTAGGCTTGACTTCCCATTAGTTAGAGATTTTACCTTCTTTATAATTTAATTATTTACACACACACACACACACACACACAGACACACACACACACATACACTTTGCCCATTAAGAACCAGTAGAAGCAGTACACATTGAAACCTAAAATGTGAGAATTGGCTGACCATAACGGCTTTCACCTGTAATTCTAGCATTTTGGGAGGTTGAGGCAGGAGGAGTGTTTGAGGCCTGGAGTTCAACACAAGCCTGAACAACAAAGCAAGATTCCACCTCTACAAAAACCAATTTTTAAAAAATTAGCTCGGCATAGTGGTGCATACCTGTAGTCCCAGCTACTCAGGAAGCTGAGGCGGAAGATCCACTTGAGCCTGGACTTCAAGGCTGCAGAGAGCTATAATTGCACAATTGCACAGCAGCCTGGGCTCAGAGAAAGACCTTTTCTCTTTCAAAACAAATTTTTAACTGAGAATTGTTTCATGTCATAAGCATAGTCTCCCGTTTACTCCTAACCACCTTGTTCTTTTTATTAAGACTGGTTAATAAATGTATACCTTATTAGGGTTTAAATCTTAGCCACATGTGTTATTTAATGTTGCATTTTGATGCATCCCTTCTGGATAACATATTTATATAATCAGCCACAGACTATACAATATTTTTATATAATTATATGTAAAAATGATACAATTACATATAAACCCACCATGCAAGATTATTAGATCTCAATATTATGTGTAGCTTAGTTTTTAAAATATGTTTTTTCAGGAGTCATTTCTATTATCCTATGAGTCCTCTGGGTCTTCCATCAACATTTATTAAATATAAGCTAACTATGAAATCTTATCACTAAGCTTTCATGAAAAAAAGTTTATACACTAACATACAGATATGTTACTTAACCTCATCTGATTTAGCAAGATGTTGCAGTTGTCAAATGCAGAGGGACAGGAGGGATCCAAGATGGCAACCATGGAACAGCAGACCAAGTGAGGCAAAAAGTAGGGCACACCTACCATTAGACACAGCCACTCTGAACAGTTTTGGATGGGTGAAACAACCTGCACCCAGCAGAGTTCTCTTCAACACACATAGATCAGTAAGAAGAGTGCTGTGATGGCAGATGCTGGATTCTGGGCATCCCATCCCCTGCCTTGGGCCAGGCTTATATGGGAACCAAGCGCTACCCTGTGAAAGAGAGGAGGTGAGTGATCCTATCACACTCTGGGTTGTTTTCATTCCTCCATCCAATGCATGAGTCATTGATCCCATGCAGAAGTCCTGGTCATGGCACACTGGTGGGCATCCAGAGCTCAAACAGAATGGGGAATGGGGAACAAACCTGTGCTTGGATAGGTGTGAGTGCATGCACTTTCCACCTACAGAGACCAGTGGCTGGCTCTCAGACCAGGAAAGTTTGCCTACAGATTAAACTTGACTGGCACCTGCCACCAACATCTGACAGCCAACCCCACCCCCAGATCAGGAAGTATCATTGCCAATTCCACACACCCACAGGGCAGATTCCCCCATGACAGGGAACTCATTCTCTTTCAAATGCTGAGTGCATACTTGAGCAGAGAAGGAGTCAAATGGAAGACACCTGAAGTTGTTCCTGGTGGGAAGGTATCTGGCTACGAACCACAAACCAGCAGACAGGGTACCCATTCCCCCTCTAGTTTCCAACAAAATACTTGCAACAGATATGAAAACCAACCCAACATGACTAACCACCAGAAAAACTCTTTCACAAAACTCTTTTTTTAGAGTGGAGTACAGAGCAGAAGTGAGTACCCTTCTTTCTCTCACTGAGTGATTTATATTAAATGACAGAAAAAGGCCCTAGAATAGAACGACTTTAACTAGTTTCAGAACAACAAAACCAAAGAAGGAAGGGTTGCTCCCCACAAATTAGGAAAACTTTAAAAATGTTTAAATTAGCAAATTTGCAACTGGAACATACTGGGAGTGGGTGAAAAAAAATCTGAACTGCTTGCTGCAAACTTGTTGTTAAGCACAAGTAAAATGGTCTTTTCTAAATTGTCACCTTTTCCACAATACAGCTGAAAGTTGCAGACATATCCAGTATTTGCCTCAGAGTCACCCTGAGTAGCCTTCCATACATTGTATTTTATTTGGATTATAAATCCAAAAAGACAGTCTTCCATGATGAGGTAAATTCACATCAGCAGCAATCAGGAAAAGAATCTGGAATGACGTAAATTAATGTAAGCAGCAACCAGGAACATAATTTGGAATGATGTAAATTCACATCAGCAATCATGAATGAATTAAAATAAATGAAACACACACACACAGACAAGAAATCCTCAGAGTCTTAAAAAGACTGCACCCAAAGAAGCAGCTATCAGTGCACAAACAACGGAAACCCCACAGAGCAACCTGTCCCAAATGGCAGTCACAGAACTCAAAGATTGGATGACTAAAATGAATACAGAGAACTACAAGAAACTGGAAGTGAAGCCAAAGTCATACATGAAGTAAAAGCAGACTTGGCCAATTTTAAAAGATCTATTCTGAAATACAGGAAATGAATAACTCATCCTGGAGGTTTAAAAAAAAAAAGTAACAAGCATAGGAAGCAGGATCAATCAAGCAGAGGAAATAATCTCAGAGCTTGAAGACCAAAATATGGAACTAACCAAGTCTGTCTAAAACAGAAAAAAAGGCTCAAAAATAATGAGCAAACCCTCTAAGAGATGTGGGACTATCTAAAGAAGCCAAATATACACCTGATTAGTATCATCCATGAAGCAGAAAGGGAAATTGAGAACGGCATGGAACAAGCATTCCCTGGAGACATCCAAGAAAACTTCTCACATCTCATTAGTGAGGTGACCACTCAACTGCAAGATTCAGGGATCCTCTGCAAGGTATTACATGAAAAGATCATTCCCAAGACACATAGTAATCTACCTCCACAAAGTAAGCATAAAAGAAATAATTCTAAAGGCAGCAAAAGAGAAAGGTCAAACCACCTACCAGGGAAGACATACCAGAATTTCTCCAGATTAATTTGCAGAAACACTGTAAGCTAGAAGAAAGTGAGTCTCATTTTTAATGTTCTCAAAGATATATGATTCCAGACAAGAATCTGCTACCCACCAAGCTAAGCTTCATAAATGATAGAGGATTAAAATCTTTCTCAGACAACCAATCCCTAAGAGAATATGCCATCTCCAAACTAGCCCTTCAAGCGATGCTTAAGAATTTGAACACAGAAACAAAATAAGGTCAGACTAATCACAAAAGTATAGATAAACACAGAGTTAACAGAGCATACAGATCATTCACAAAAATGAAAATACACACATTCATATTAGTATATACAAAAGTAAAAGGGAAGCAAGACAATCCCCTAAAAGCCCTATGACATGGATGAGCTCTCACATTTTAATAATTTATTTGAATGTGAATGGACTGAATGCACCACTGAGGAGGCATAGAGTGGTTAACTGGATAAAGAATACAACATCTGCTCCCTCCAGGAAACTCATCTCACTGTAGAGGACAAGCACAGATTCAAAGTTAAGGACTGAAAAATGAATGTTTAGGAAAATGGAAAACAGAAAAGAGCAGAGGTAGCCATTTTGATATCAAACAAAGCAGACTTTAAACCATCAAAGATTAAAAAGAACATGGAAGGACACTACATGATAATAAAAGACTCAACCCACCAGCAAACAGTATCTGTCCTAATCATATATGCACCCAATACAGGACCACTAAGTTTTATAAAACAACTACTAAGTAAACTAAGAGAGGACACTGACACTCACACAATCATAGTTAGAGATCTCAATCCCTGCTAACAACCCTAGACAGATCATCGAGGAAAAACAAAAGCAAAAAATACCCAAGAGATACAGAAACTTAACTTGACACTCAATCAAAGGGATTTAATAGACATCTACAGGATACTCCATCCAACAACTACAGAGTATACATTCTTTTCATTAGCACATGGAACATCCTCCAAGATAAATCACATTCTTGGACACAAATCAAGTGTGAACAAATTTCAAAAGGTCAAAATAATATCATGTATCTTCTCAGATCACAGTGGAATAAAAATAAATATCACCACCACCAAGATCCCCCAAAACACACAAAGACATGGACACTAAGCAACATACTGCTGAACAACTTATGGGTTAACAGAGAAATCAAACAGAAATAAAAAGATTCCTGGAAACAAAAAAGACACATATTATCAGAATCTCTGGGATGCCATGAGAGTGGTGTTAAGAGGAAAATTTTTAGCATTGCACACATACATCAAGAAAACAGAAAGATTGCAAGTAAACAGCTTAATGTCACACAGAAAGGAGCTGGAAAGGCAAGGTCACCAAAATTGTAACTTCATCAAAAAAATTCAGATCACCTAGATACAATTGCAATTGCAGAACACAGAAGAAAATTACATAGAAAGGATCAACAAGATAAAAAGCTTGTTCTTTGAAAGGATAAATAAGATTGACAGACCCATAGCCAGATTGACTAAAGAAAACAGACAGAAAATCCAAACAAACAGAATTAAAAATGCAAAAGGTGAAGTCACAGCTGACACAAAAGATTATCAGAGATTACTATGAACACCTCTATGCAAATAAGCTAGAAAACCTAAAGGAAATGGAGGACTTTCTGACATCATACAACCTCCCAAGTTTGAAACAAGAGGAAACAACCTCATTAAAAAGTGAGCAAGGAACATGAACAGATATTTTACACAGAGTTATATACAAGCAGTCAGTAGGCATATGTAAAAATGCTCAGCCTCACTAATCATCAGAGAAATGCAAATCAAAATTACAGTGAGATAACACCTAATTCCGGTAAGGATGACTATCAATAATAAGTCAAAAAACTGGTGCTGGTGCAGCTGTGGAGAAAAGAGAACGTGTCTACACTATTGGTGGGAATGTAAGCTAGTTCAACCTTTATGGAAAGCATTAAGGCGATTCCTAAAAAAAATAAACATTGATATTCCATATAATCCAGCAATTCCTCTCTTGGGAATATACCCAGAGATACATAAGTTGCTCTACCAAAAAGACACCTGTACACAAGTTTATTGCTGCACTATTCACAACAGCAAATAACACAGCAACAATCCTGCTGCTCACTGAAAGTGGACTGGATTAAAAAGAAAAATGCAGTACATACACACTACCACTTTATGAAGTATAATGCAGCCATAAAGAAGAACAAAATCATGGCCTTCACAGCAACTTGAATGCAGTGGGAGATCAGCATACTAAATGAACTGTCACAGAAATAAAGAACTGAATACCTCATGTTCTCACTCAAAAGTGGTCCCTGATCACTAATCACATCAGCACAGGATGGGATCAGCAGTTGCTGGGCACTGCTCGGGGAAGGAGGAAGGGATTGGGGGGATATATGACAACACAAAGTGTACCTGGTTCACTACCGGGGGAGGAAGGGACATCTAGAAATCCAAATTTAACATGCACGCAGCCTACTTATTTAGCAAATTCTCACTTGTACTTCACAACACTATAGTAAACAAATACATTTTTAAAATTTAAAAAAAAAATGTAAAGAGACAGACAATTGCTTTCCAAAAGTTACATAACTGAGGCAAATATTCATTTTCCATGGGCCCAAACAAAATTTTCTTTAAAAAGAAAAGTCTTTTAAATTTCAAAATGCATGATATACAAGTTTTATGGATCAACTTAAATGCTAAAGTGTTCCTATTTTTTTAAAAAAAAGGATTTGAGAGATACTTGAACATATATTAAGAATCTAAAGTCAATCAATAGAAAGTTATTTTAGGCATTATACAGGGGAGATTCTCCCAAAACCATAATTTATTTATAAAAACGTGTTTATTTTTACATGTTTAATTCCAGTCACCTTCAAAGTACACTCTGTTTGATGCGACACATCTATTGAGACACTTTTTCTACTGCTCAAAACACTTTTTGAACTCATCAATTTTGCTGCTTTTTAGTGCTTCTGCCATTTTTTGTCACACCTCTTCCACATCAGCAAGACATCTCCCTTTGAGAATTTTTTTCATCTGGAGAAACAACAGCAACACAAAAAGACACTTGGGGCAAGGTCCCATGAATAGGGAGGGTGGGGCATGACAGTCAAGTCCTTTTTGGTTGAAAACTGCTGAACACTCAGTGCTGTGTGGGCAGGTGCACTCGTAAATCACCCATCATGAAATGGGCAAACACATTGAAATAATTTCCAAAGAAACATTCACTGATGCTGAACACAGCCTCTCACCACAATGTTAGCAGGCACACTGTTGCTGATGAATTACTAGAACACTTCCTAGTGGGAGAAGTCTGTACTACAAGGGACTCTCCATTCAAAAATTAATTGTTTTGGGGGGCACACCCCTGTATTTCTTGGGATTATATTAACCTTCTATATTCTTCCTCTATCCAAATACTTACTATCCAAATTCCTTTGTAAAATAATTGGATTATAGGATAACTTCATAGCCCTGTAAAATCAAATAGTTGTCATAATTCTCTAAATTTTCTATGAAACCAAAGGTTTAATTTGCCTCATTTCTGCGTTACTTTTAAGGTACTTGTAGTCAATGGAGAAAAAGCAGGCAACATATTAAAATGTCAAAAAAACAGAATTCTATTTTAAAACAAAGACATATATTTTAATTCCAATGACAACGATAAAGCACTCCAGGGCGTGCTTTAATGGGCCATTAGTTTTCTTCTCGGGTGGTTGAAATTCTTTGGCCTATAGCCTTATGCTCCCCTGAGTCTCTGGGCCTCTATTAGACCCATTAAAAACTCCCTGGAATGCAGTTTTTGTCTAATGTGATTATTATAAAAATGTCCAAGTTATACATTTATTCCCCTATTTGCAATGGCATTGGCATTTCACTTGCCTAAATGTTGACATGGGGGTCTTCAGAAAATATAGTGCAGACAATCAATTAGAAGGTTAAAAAAAAAAAAAAGACGTTTTCAGGCCCGTGTCAGTGAAGGCAAAAGAAAAAGAAATTTTTGAGTCATTTAAGTGAGAATAACTTTCATACACGTTAAAAGTGTAGTGGTTTGAATAGTTTTGGCAAATCACAGATCAAAAGTTTGATAGACCATACCCAGCTAAGTTATTCAAATTACCTTTCATTCCACTACTCTGTGGTGAACAGAGGGACTCTTTTTTGTGTGTATGCCCTTTCACTTCTTTGAT
This sequence comes from Tarsius wallacei, assembly GCA_963574415.1. Taxonomy (NCBI): domain Eukaryota; kingdom Metazoa; phylum Chordata; class Mammalia; order Primates; family Tarsiidae; genus Tarsius; species Tarsius wallacei. The sequence goes on along the minus strand of CAUYQG010223798.1, from coordinate 6,294 downwards.
ACAAATATACATTTTATTTTATAACATTAGTAAGAAAATAGGCCCCGTAACAAGAGGAAACTAGCTTCCAGCACCAAAGACAGAAAAGGCTAAGAGTTACATGCTGTTTTTGCTGCCCCGCAAACATTCTTTAGAAAAAGCATTCTTCCCTATTAAAAATTATTCTGGTGGAGATAACATGTTCCTGTTATTTCTTTCAATACTAGAGTTCAATCCATCATGCTTCATAAGTCTATCAAGGTAATTGGTCTACTTGTATACAGTGATCAGTGTTAGGGTGATCAAAATCAGAACAGATAGCTTTCCATGCAATTTGATACCTGGAAGTTTAAATATGTGACTGATGTCTTTTCTTTTGATTTACAAGCAGTAAAATGTAGTCTTAGGATTTTCAGTATTCATTTTTATTTCCTTTGTTCTATGTATTGGCTTTATTGGGGTCATTGTTTTTGCTACTGTTCTGTGTTCGATTAGCAAGATAGATAGATGGTGATATAGATGAGATAGATAATAGATAGATGATAGATAAATAGATTGATAGATGACAGACAGACAGATAGATAGATAGATAGATAGATAGATAGATAGATAGATAGATCGATCTGATAGGGAGAAGAGGGATTCGGAGAAGGAGAAGAAAAAAGAGACTGAGAAAGGGAAGAAGATATAGAGGAAGAGATGGAGGGATAAGTTTATGTGAACCACTGGACTTTGCTGTAACTAAAAGCAGACCTGCCTTTGGATGCCTCAGTTACATGAACTGGTAAATTAATTTTCTGCTTAAGTTAGGCAGTTTTTTTTTTTTCTTGCTTAAATTAAGAAAATACTGGTTACTATATTAGACTTAGGTCCACATCCACCCTAGAATCTTCTAGTTTTTTGTGTACTAATATGTGACTATAAGAGAATAATATTACATTATTCTGTTAAAATGAGTCAATTAAATGCACTTTAATTTCCAGAGATTATGTCCTTCCTATTGTCTGATGTTAAAATTGTCTTTTGTTTTAGAAGTGATGCTGATTGTAGATAGAGAAGATTTTAGGAAGTTTTAAGTGTCCTTAGAAACATATGTGTGTGTAACCCTTCATATGTCTTTTAGTTTAAGTCCACTTTATTAATCAATGAAACATCTTAAATCATTATAAGATGTCCCCCACAACAAATCTGTTAGTTATTATTAGCAAGTAGTCCAACAGTCATTTTCACTTTCATGCTATTAATACTGAACTATTCAGCCAGTTCAGTCCTGACTCCCTTCTGAATAGCTCAACTAAACAGATTTTCTTGGCAAAATCATTAATCATAATTAAATAGCTCAATATTTATATCATTCATTCTAGAACAATCTTTTCACTTGGAATTATCTGCATAAGGAAAACTCAGTGGCAAATCAAGATTCTAACTTATTGATCTCATATTTAGAGCTTGTATTTGAATGCACCAGTCTATTTTCTTTATTACTGTCATCTTCAGATATAGGGAATAACTCCAGGATCCAGCTGACACAAGACTGTCTTTGTAAACAAGTTTTAGGTCTTTGTGCTTTCTCTTGCAAATTCCTATGTGTATACATTGCACATCAATATTTTAAGTCAAAAAAATCAAATCATCTGGATTTGTGAAAGTTATTCCATTTTAAATGTAATGTGGTAACAACAAAGAATTAGATTTTATCAGTGTTGACTTTAAAATTTTTCTTCTCCATATTTAGTTTGTGCCTCAAATGCTGGTATAATGACAAGCTGGGAAGTTTTTTAAAAGTGCAAATCCCAAGTCTGACTGCCAGAATTTTCTTTATTAATTTATCTTAACTGTGTTTTTTTTAAAGAAGCATGTAGTATAAAATTTATGAAAATAACCATTTTAAGTGTACAGTTCAGTAGTGTTATTTATATTCACATTGTTATGTGACTGATCTCTATAACTTTTTAATCTTGTAAAACTGAAGTGCTATACCCATTGAAAAACAATTTCTCATTTTTCCCTTATCCCCATCTCCTCATAACCATTATTCTACTTTGTTTTTATTTGTCTGACTACTTTAGATATCTTATAAAATTGGAATCATGCAATATTTGTCTTTTTGTGACTGGCTTGATTTAACTTGCAATAATGTTCTGAAGTTTCTTTCATATCTAAGCATGTGACAAGATTTCCTCTTGTAAAAACTGAATAATATTCTATCTATATACATATTTTTCCATCCTTTATCCATTAACAGACGTTTGTGTTGCTTCCACCTCTTGGCTACTATGAATAATGCTACAATAAACATGGGTTTGCAGATAACTCTTTGAGATCCTGCTTTTAAATATTTTTGCATATACAGTATACCAAGAAGCAGGATTCCTAGATCATGCGGTAATACTATTTTTAATGTTTTGAGAAAACTACACACTATATTTCACAGTAGCTGTACTGTTTTATACTTCACCATCAGTGTATAAGGGTTACAATTTCTAAAAATTTCATTTGTCTATTTTTTGCTGTTGTTGTTGACTTTGCTTCGATGTCATGACCAAAAAAATATGGACAAACCTAATATTATGAAACTTTTTCCTATGTTTTCTTTTAAAAGTTTTACTGGTTTTTTTTGTTGTTTGTTTTTGTTTTGAGTCAGAGTCTCACTTTTGTCACCTAGGATAGAGTGCAGTAGCACGCTCATAGCCACGGCAGCTACAACCTGTTTGGCTTAGATGATCCTCTTCCCCCAGCCTTCCAATTAGCTGGAACCACACCTGGCTAATTTTTTAATTTATTGTGGAGAGGAGCTCTAGCCAAGTTGGCCAGGCTGGTCAGGAAATCCTGGATTCAGGCGATTCTCTTGCCTCCAGCTCCCAAAGTGCTGAGATTACAGGCATGAGCCACAGCAGAAGTTATATAGTTTTAAGAGTGATACTCAGTTTTTAGTAAATTTTTATATATGATGGTAAATATGGATCCAACTTTATTTTTTGTTATGTGCTGAAGAGTCTGTCCTTTCCATATTTTGTGGTCTTGGTCCCTTTGTTGAAGGTTATTTGACTATATGTATGATGGTTTATTCCTGAAGTTTCACTTCTGTCCATTTGTCTATATGTGTTTTTATGCTATCACTAAAACTGTTTTAATGACTGTAGCTTTGTAATAGGCTTTAAAATCACAAAGATATATGGATATATTGGACCTCCAACATTGTTCTTCTTTTTTAAGATTGTTTTGACTATTTGGGATTCCTCAAGAATTTATATAAATTTTAGAATTTTTTTAGTATTTGGGCAATTTTTTTTCCATGGGATTTTGATAAGGATTGCATTGAATCTGCAGATTTGGGGGGTTGATATGGACATTTTAATATTGTTAAAATTCATGAACTGTGAATGTCCATTTTAATATATGAATATGTGAATCTTTTCATTTATGTGTACCTTTAATTTTTTTCAGCAACATTTTGTAGTTTTTAAAATGCAAGCCTTTTATATACTTTTCTTTCTAAGTGTTTTATGTCTTTGGATATCATTTTAAATGGGATTGTTTTCTTAGTTTCATTTTCAGTTTGTTCCTTGTTAATATAAATAAACACTACTGATTTGTGTGTATGGATTTTGTGTCCTTCAAGTTTACTGAACTTATTTAATAGTTCTAAGATTGTATGTGTGTATGTTTGTATAATCTTCAGCACTTTCTATATATAAGATTGTTACTTGTAAACAGACATAATTTTTCTTTTCCCTTTCTAATTTAAATGAATTATATTTGTTTTTATTGCCTAATTGTTCTAACTGGTACTTCAATAATTATGTTGAACAGAAATGATGAGAATGGACATTCTTGCCTTAGAGATCTTAGAGAAAAAAATTTCAGTTTTTTATCATTGAGCATGATGTTAGTTGTGAACCTTTGATATAGAACTTTTATTATGTCAAGGTGGTTTCCTTCTATTCCAAGTTAGTAAAATGTTTTAATTAAGTGTGTTGAATTTTGTTAACTGGTTTTTCTGCATCAAATTAGATTAGTCCTCAATTCGTTTTTGTTCTTCATTGTAGTGTATTTTTTTAGATGATTTTTGTTATCTTGAACTATCCTTGAATTCCAAGAATAAATTCAACTTAGACACGGTGCATTATCATTTTAATCTGCCATAGAATTCAATTTGCTCATGTTTTAGAGAAGAATTTTGCATTAATACTGGTTAGGTATATCAGTCTGTAATTTAATTTTCTTGTTGTGTCTTTGCTTAACTTTAGTATCAAGACAATGCAGGACACATAAAATGAGTTTGAAATGCTCCCTCTTCATTTTTTAAAATCATTTGAGAAAGATTAGTGTCAATTCTTTTTAAAAATGTAGTAGAATTATTCAATGTAGCCATTTGGTCCTAGACTTTTATTTGTCGGCAGGTTTTTCATTCCTGATTTAATGTCCTAAATGACTCTAAATCTGTTCATATTTTATTTTGTTTTGATTCTGCCTTGGTAGATTATATGCTTCTATGAATGATTCCTTTTTAATAAGTCTTATAATTTTTGGCATAAAATTGTTTATAGCCACTTCTTGTTAGTCTTTTCATTTCTGTATCACCTACTGTAATGTCTCTTTTATCTCTGGGTTTTTTTTTAGTTTATCTTAGGATTTTTAAATTTTATTGATTAAAAAAAAATCAATCCTTAGTCATGTTTTTAAAATCATTTTAATTCTCTATTTCTGTAATTTTATTATTTTCTTTCTCTGCTAACTTTAAATTTAATTTGTTCTTTTTATATTTCCTTGAGGTATAAGTTAAGGTTGTTTATTTGAGAACTTTCTTCATTTACAGTGCACATTTTTTCTGGTTTAAACTCCCCTGTTGTTACTTTTTTGCTGCCATGTGGTACATGGTCTTATTGTTTTCACTTGTCTTGTGATTTTTTAATGTTTCCAGTGATTCATTCTTCTTTATGCTGGTTATTTAAGAGTATGCTGTTCAACTTATAATATTTATAAATTTATGGGTGTTTTTCTGCTATTTGTTTCTAGTTTTACAACACTGGTTAAAAAAATACCTTATAGGATTTCAATTTTTTAAAAAGATTTAAATTTTGGTTAAGATTTATTTTGTTGCCTATCTTGCATTCTATCCTGAAGAATGTTCTATGTGCATTGTATGTGTCTGTTAAGTCCAATTGTTCTGTGGTATTGTTCAAGTTCTCTGTTTCCCTATTGATCTTTTTCTAGTTCTTTCATAACTGAAAATGGGATGTTGAAGGCTCCACCTAGTATTGTGCTATCTATCCCTTTCATTCTGCCAATGTGTGCTTATGATATTTGGGAGCTCTAATATTATATACATGTATATTTATAATTATACGTGTACCTAGTGTATTGACCCTCTTATAATTATGTCATGTTTTTCCTGTCTTTTGTGGTACTTTTTGATATAAAGTCTACTTTGTCTAATATAAGTATGGCCACTCCTGTTTACCTTAGGTTCCTGTTTGCAGGGTATATCTTTTCCCATCTTTCACTTTTAGTCTATTTGTGTCCTTCAATCTAACATGGATGTCTTATACATAGCATATAGTGGGATTTTATTTTTAATCCATTCTACCAATCTACATTTTCTGGATTGGAGAGTGTAATCTATTTGCATCATTTTATTTTTTAATTGATGTATAATAATTGTATATATATATATGGGATACATAGTGATGTTTCAATACATTTAGTATATAGTGATCAGATCAGGATAATTAGCATAAACATCATCTCAAATATTTATTATATTGTCATGGTAGGAACACTCATTATCCTCCTTTTAGCTATTTGAAACTATATATTATTGTTGACTATAGTTATGTTACAGTGGATTAGAACACTAGAATTTATTACTCCTTACTATAGTGTCATCTTTGCAATAGTGAATAGTGAATAATGAACATGAGGGTGTGAGTATCTTTTTTATCTAACAACCTCTGTTCCTCAGGGTAGATACCTAGTAGTGGGAATTGCTGGATCAAATGGCAGATCTACTTTTAGTTCTCTGAGTAATCTCCACACTACTTTCCATAGAGGTTGTACTAATTTCCACTCCCACCAACAGTGTGTAAGTGTTCCCGTTTCTCCACATTCTCACCAGCATCTATTTTTTTTTTTTTTTTTTTTTTTTGAGTTGAAATCTCTGTCACCCAGACTGCAGTGCAGTGGCATGCTCACCACAGCCTTGACCTGCTGGGCTTAGGCGATACTTCCACTTCAGCCTTCCAAGTAGCTGGAACTACAGGCATGCGTTACCATGCCTGGCTTACTTTTTGATTTATTGTAGAAACGAGGTCT
>CAUYQG010223797.1:0-46947 GCA_963574415.1 Tarsius wallacei | reverse complement strand
AGGCTCCACCTTGGTTCATCCCTCTCAGTCATGCCTCAGTCGTGTGGGTCTGATGTTCAGAGGATTGCTGGGGAGGAGGTGGTTGGGTCAGCCCCAGACTCACCACTGATCTCTTTGGATGTCTTCCTTGTCCTTTTCTGGCCACACCCTTTGTCCCATGGCTGAGTCAGGGTAGGGGGTGGGGTGCCTGAGACTCAACACTCATCCTGTCCCTGTGGATATTCCCTCTAGGTCATGATCAACCCCTGAGTTGTTGATCCCCGGGCACAAAAATTGGGTCTGTGCTTTGTGGTGAGCACGCCAGAGCACTTTCCTGCCTTGTTTTCAGGATGATGGCAGGGTGCCTCTTTTGTCTTCTCCAGTGGGGTTCTGTTTCTGGGCTCCCTCTGCTGCTCTTGCTGCCAGTGTCCAGCCAGGTGATGCAATGGTGAGACAGAGCCTGGAGCTGGCAGTCTCTCCTGCTGCAGTGGTGCAGCAGATCCTGGAGCTGATAGTCTCTCCCCATAGCTTCTTCCCAGGAAGACTTTTGTCAGTTTTAAAAAAAAGAAGAAAAATGGTGCTTGGCTTCTGCCACCCAGGAAGCACTAGGGACCAATCAGAGCAGCTACAGCACCAGCTGCTTCGCCAGGCAAGCCCTGGCCATTTGCTCCCGAGCCCTCACCGAGTAGTCACTCATACGCCCACTCACCCACCGACACAGGCACAAAATTTTCTATACACTGTCTCACTCACACTGGGACCCACATAGTCTGACTGGCTCAGCACCATCTTCCTCTCTCCTCCTATACCAACTTTAATGTATGGCAAAACAAAAACAAAGATACTCATGATTTGCAAACCTGAAAATTATCTGATATTTAGCTTGGTTGTGTAGTTGGCTCTCTGAACAGGGCTATGTTGTCTATGTCTTTTGGTTTCAGATGAGCTTGGGCTAAAGATTATCATTTTTTAGTAAGTCTTTGCTGAAATCAAGAAATATGCCAAATCCTTTAGAACTTGGCAATCTTGTAAATAGACCTCTACTCTTGCCTTAATAGGTGTATTTTTGAACAACAGGTGGCAGTTTGGCATCTTCATTTGCTACTGCTTTCCACGCATAACAAATATTTCAACAAAGGATGGAGGGACTCATCTTTGCTTAGTACTTCAGCTCTTAAATATTCTTAAGCCTATACATAAATATGTATATTATATATATGGCAGCCTTTTCTGCTGCTTATCTTGTAACATGGTTTATTTTTATTTCTACTTTTTTAGGATCAGGACCTTACTCTGTCACTGAGGTTGGAGTGCAGTGGCTCAAGCATAGCTCATTGTAGCCTCAAACTCCTGAGCTCAAGAGATCCTCTTGCCTTAGCTTGCCAGGTGCATGCCACCACTCCTGGGTAATTTTTAATTTTTTTTGGAGAGACTGGGTCTCATTATGTTGCCTAGGATGGCTTCTAACTCCTGGCCCCAAGAAATCCTCCAGCCTCGGTCTCACTAATTGCTGTGATAACAGGCACAAGCCACCGTGCTTGGCCTTATCTTGTTCTTTGAAATTATAAATATATGTATATATTTATACATTTCTGTTATATAAAAATATAAACATGTCTATAGTTTTTGTATAACAAAATAATGCTCCTAACATTTAAAAAGGAAATTGCTGAAGAATCACATTCAATGGGAGTGCCAAAAAATATATTAATAGACAGATAAATCTACTAGTAGATAGATAAATCAGAATTGATAAATTTGAGAAAAGTTAACATCATACTGATGAAAGACAAAGGAATAGGAAATGAAAAAAGATAAGAGGTTTAAAGGCCAGATATAACACATCCAACATAGGCTAGGAACATTTCAGTAGGAGAAAATAAAGCCAGCAGAGGAGAGAAAACACAAGAGAAATATTCAGATTTGTAGAAGAGTCAATTTCATGCAAATAAGAAATTGATGAAACAAAGTGGAAACAACAAAGATCAAAAACAAAGTGGGGAAAAACGATACCCAAATACACCACTGAGCTCCCACTCCATCACTCTTAGCCATAGAATGGTGACATTGTAGACTTTCAAGGATCGAGAGAAGAATCAAAAACTTCCAGAAAAAGAGAGTTTTCTTCTAAATAGAAGAACTACTTAATTTAAAGGGTATTTAGACTTAATTCTCAGCAATACTGAGTAGCATGAGATAATAGAGCCAAAATTTCGGAAAAATTATTTGAAGACGCCTTCTACTGAAATACCATGCAATTTGAGAAAAGTGAACAACTGGACTTTAAGAATTAATGGAAGAAACCCAGGAATACAATAAGAAGAAATTTCAGGATAACAGCAAATGCAGAAATCTTAAAAAGAATTGGTCCAATTTAGAAAATTAAGCTTGGAGCTGGTCTGAAGGTCGTGAGTTATTGCAACTGATTGTTTACAGCCAACTACAGATTGGATCTTTCTACGTTTCCTTCCTTCTCACTACTGCTCTTGATAGTCTTTAAAAAAAACAAATATGAGATTGGGATTTTAAAGTAAAGTTAGAAACCATTACACAAATGATATGGATAAGAATCTGGAAATACTAGATGAGTTGTGCCCGAGTCTTCCGCCAATAACAACAACAACAACAACAACAACAAACTAATCTGAAATTCTGGAAAAGATTAAGCTCCAAAAATGTTCCAAAAAGGAGCAAGTAAATACATGGCATGCTTTTAGAAAAACAAAGCAACTATGTATTGATTGTATGAACCAGGAAAGAACACCTATAGATATTCTACATTTAAGTAAAATATTTTTGGATTTATAATTGATAATAGCTCAAACTATTTCCCCATGATGTGGTAGTTTTTTATTCCTATAAAAGTATGCTATTTTCATAAGAGATTTTGGCTGTAATAAAACATTTATTCTTCAATTTCTACGTCTATAGTTTTATTAAAATAGTTTGTTTCTCAGACACTTGAACCGTCTTCTAAGTTTTTGAGATTCCTTATTGTGTTATTTTTGCAAAAAAGATTATACTATTCTCAATTGCACAATGGATACCTTAAAAAATTACACACTGGTAACATCAGGTGATGTTACAATATTTTCACAATTGTTTTAATTTAAGAGTGTTTGGGGATAGAATTTTTGCTAAAAGACATATCTAAGGTTTAGTAATTTATTTAGTTTCGTATATCAGTTGATTTCTGTTTAACTCAAAATAATTAAATTGTATATATTATACATAAAAGCAGAAATACAAAATAGAAAATCTACGTATTATCTGTCTGAAATGTATTACATAAAGAATGTAGTATACTCTATAAGGACTATAGTTAATAATATTTTAGTGTATACTGGTAATTTCCAACAGAGTAGATTTTAGGTATTCTTGTTAACACACACCAAAAGGAACGGCAATTATGTGGGATGATGGATATATTAATTTGCTTAACTGTATTAATCATTTCACTCTGTACATGTGTATCGAGTATATTGAAAGAGCATGTTAAACATCTTACATATAGACAATAAAAATAATGATTTTTCAAAATCCATACAGGCTTATTTGGGAAAAAGACAGTAAAGTAAAAAGAAATAAACTATGTTGTCTTACCAATAAGAAGTAATTGTAATTAGTTTTTCATCAGTTTCCTTTGTATTACAGTGTAATTACATTCTGATTATAATTTTGTGTCTGGATATTTTACTTAATATTTATTGGTGAGTAATGCTTCATGCTAATAATTATTCCTATTATGCTTAAAGATTGTTAGAATACGCAATACCATAAATGAACTTTGATTTAGCGATTCTCTGGTCATTATATATTTAGTTTGCTTCCAAAATTCTAATGCTATTATAGATAAATATTCTTGTTCATAGCTCATACGTCTTTATCCGCTTATCTTTAAGTAATGCTGAATAAATGGAAGCAGAATGAGTCTAAGAGTATAAATAAGTTCCAGGTTCAATCTATTTGCTAGACAACTTTTGGAAAATTTTCCACTGAATTATACCACTATCTGATGTTATGAAGATTTGGTCTCTGCAGACCTTCCTGAGAAATGAGTATCATTTTGAAAAGGTTCTTCTGTTAAATTTAAAAGAATAAATAATTATTATTTTTTTCAATCCTGTAGTCACTTTTTAATTTTATTAATTATTGATCCCCAATGAGTAAACATTTTCTTTTGTAAAATTTCATTCTTTTAATTGCTATTCATATCTTTTTTCAATTTTAAATATTAACTAGTATAGGATTTTCTTTTTGATTTATGAATCCTTTGTATAGCAAAGATTTTTTTTTTGCAAAATTTAATTTAATTTTAATTGCTAGGTTGCTTTAAACAATATTTACAATATTATTGACCCGAGATGGTTTTGATTTGTAAGCAATCGTTTTGTTCTCATTACTTCTGACATGCTTAATACACTTCAGTCTTTCCTGTCTCAATATCTAATTAATATTGACTTAGTTAATTATGCTATTTTTATAATTTAACTCTTTCTAAGAAAGTAACATTTCAATAGCACCATTTTACTCTAGTTTCCTGGTTCTTGGCTATAAGCCGATGAAACACATTGATTTGCACAGGAAAAAAATGTGTTGATTGCTGGGAAGACTGCAGAACAACACTGGAAAGTGATCAGGAATAAAGGAGCCACGGCCTCAGCCTGCCTCATGGCAACAATATCACATAATTCCTTTCTTGCAAACCCTGCGCTCTGTCTTGCTGAGAACAGAACAGACACACCCAGTGCCTCAGCCACTGCTGGTCTTGGAAACTAGCCTTGAACATCACACAGCTGCTGTCAACTGCCCTGAAATCATTGCTGCTATTGCTGTGACTGTCTTCACTGGAATGAGGTTCTCCGGCCCTGGTTTCTATGGATGACTTGAGTTCAAAGTCTTAGTCTGTGATCATGACTGGTCATTCACTCATGTCTAGAATGTGCATATCACGCTATGTTAGAAAATATCTGTTCTTACTTTTGAGTCATTTTGAACCCAGATTTTCTGTTATTTCAAGCCAAAAATATCTCAGCTGGTGCCAAACTTGGATCAAGAAATGGAGTGTTCCAAGTAACAGACCTAAAATGTAGAATGGGAGACCTGGAGAGCGCTGGGTGGAGGATGGTGAAGGCCCTTTATTTGCAATGTGGAAGCTGATGACGCCATGAAGTGACACCAAGAAGAATTTGAGTGCACTGGCCCCTATTGCAACTGGCTATACAAACTACCCGTCTACTAATACTAGAGTAGGAAAAAAAGTCGCGTATTATGGTACATTAGTATTTCTCAGTCTTCAGTAGGTCTGGGAAAGAGACTAACTCTACGTGAGGCGGCCCATCTAAATGCAGACAACAATAAAATATTTGTCTTTCTACGAGACTTTTCTACCTGTTGTCCGTACCTTAGCTAACTTACTGTCTACTAACATGTCAGAATGACATAAGCTGAATTCTCCAAGTCAAAGTTTGGAAGGCAAAGGCAGAAAAATAGGAGCCTTAGATGGAAAAAGAACAGCTCTAAGCTCCTAGGTCTCTATCAGGCATCTTCTCTATCATTCTCTCCTCACAGAGGGGAAAAAAAATCAGGATTGCTATGAAAAACCATTTGTAATGCAAAGCAGGTTACATGCATAGTATACACAATCCAGAGCTACTTTTACAGTACTTTCCAGGGCAGAGCCAGAAAGAGGAGGCAGTCACAGAAGCATCTGTATGATAGGGCATGGACGTGTAAAGTTTCAAAACCTGACAGTCACATCAACCACTGATACAAGCTCCAGAAATGAGGGGAAAAGTAAAAGCCTGCTAAAGAACGTCTGGATTTCTGCATTACAAAGCGATCCTAAGTCTGAGTATATCCAATCATATCCAATCTCTAAGGTGATTTCTGCATCACCAAACTTCACTCTCCCTCAAAAAGGCTCTTAGAGCTGCTTAGTCCCACCTCAGACGTGGCCTCAGAGGACAGATCCAGGGTCTCAGCAGGGTAGTGGGGAAAGAGCTTTCACCTGGGAAAGCAGAATTCCAACCAGATTCTCTTGTTTGCCCAAAATATCCATTGCATCCCACCTCCCACTCCCTAAATAAATAATGCTTAATATTGTTGAAGAATCCTACTTCAATACTGTTGAAGATATCCATTCCTCCTTCATATACTCAAATGCCTCAGGGATAGCTATTTTGTACTCAACTCCAAGGGCTGAAAGTTAAATGTATACATCTGTTTTGGTCGTCTCAGCAGTCTTCACAGAAATTCATTTAGGAATGGGTAAATGACCCAATTCTGGCCAACGAGGTATGAGAGGAAGTTCACTGGTGATCTCTTGGCTGTCTCTGGATGTTTCCATGTGTATCCATATGATATACTAAGAATCGCAATAGTTATCTGTCTAACAAACTCCAGTATAGAGCCAAGGTAGGGAGGAAGGCTGAGCCAATACATAGGTGGATTCAGAGTTCATCTCCACTAAAAATTTACATTCCTCTGGGATTTAATGTTTTATGAAATAGTTCTTCATTTGCTAACCAGGCAAGTTGAATTTTCTGTTCCTTGAAGCATTATAAAATATCCTAACTGAACATTCTCATGGACACGGCTCACACTTGAACAGAATCATTGTTACATGGTGAGGATTTGTCATAACTTAATGCGGGTATCTCTTAGCCAAATGGCTAAATAAGAAGATCTGGCTTTTATAACGTGTAGGTCTGAATTAATGCAACATCTTTAAACTTAGAATTAATGGAACACTTTTGAGATAGATTTTAGTATGCATATTTCAGCCATAGGGTGAAGAGAGAGGAAAAAAAGGGAGGAAAAGATAGCTGAGAAGATGAGTGAGAAAGAAGAAAAGACAGTCATATTTACAGCATGATGTTTTTTAAAACCAGAATCGCCTTATCCAAATTAGCAAGGTGGGATATATTTAAACATCATAAACTATATATAATATGCATCACCAGGTGTGAAATATTCTGTGAATTATAAATGTTAACACATTTGAAAGAATGAAAGGTAATCAGTTATTCTGCACTGAAATGCTAGATTAAATAAAATGTAAAAAATCAAGATCCTTAAGGGAGATTTCAAAATACAGACATCAAGTCACATACTACCAAGATAATTTCAGGATTCAGAAAAGCTGCTATGTATTGAAAAGGGGGTATCAATGAAAAAATCTTTTGATCCTAAAAGTCACTTCTGGCTACATTTCACAGTCAAACTGATGGTTGAGTTATATCATGCTAACAGGAAGTCTTTTTCGTTAAACATAATCTGTTGTGAAATTTAAACAAAATCTAAATTTAATTATCAAAATACAAAAGTGTACAAACTTACAAAAAAAGAAATACTACATAAGTTCATAATTAAAATGATTAAAACAGCATTAGGCTGTTTGAAGCTGATGCACTCTCTCTCCAGCACATGCTATTTGATTATTCGGGAAGAAAGCAAGTCCTCATATGGGCCTGATGGCTTATGGAGTTTTGGTAGACAATTAGTTTGCTGGATAGTTACCTAGTGCGTTGCAACAAGAAAACAAACCAATTTTAATAGATGTTATTTCTACTATTGCTAAACTGAAAATCTTAATCAACTTCATGAAGTGTTCAGTATTTAAAATTTGGGGCAAACTTATTTGTAATTGTGTATAGGTATGTTCACAGACTTTTTAATAGGGAAGTGTGACTAATGTCAACATTTTTATTGCTCATGACTGGGAAAAATTTACCTTAAGTTAAAATAAATCCCAATATACTTGAAACTCTAACAGGCCTTTAAAAATGCCTAACACTTAACTCGATAAATGTACTGTTAATTAAGGCAAAAGATGATTGGTGTCTTTTCATTGTCAGGCTGTAGCTATTCTCTTTCAAAAATTCTAAGTCAATGCCAAGTTTGGTTTCACATATTCATTTAATTTTTTTAATTTGTACCTTGGTGTTTGACTAACATCATACTAATGGTGCTCATGTCTGAAGCCTGCTAGGTGTCTACCTAGTCCACAGTCTCAACCTGCTTTAAGGGTACCTAAGAATTTATCTTTTTTTTTTGAATCGGAGTCATTCTGTCGCCCATGCTGGAGTGCAGTGGCACGCTCACGGCCACTGCAGCCTCGACTTGCTGGACTCAGGTGATCCTTCCATCTCAGCCTTCCAAGTAGCTGCAACTACAGGCTTGTACCACCATACCGGGCTAATTTTTTGATTTATTGTAGAGATGAGGTCTCGCCAAGTTGCCCAGGCTTGTCTCAAACCTGTGAGTTCAGACAATCGTCTCACCTGGACCTCCCAAAGTGCTGGGATTACAGACGTGACCCACCATGGCCCAGCCTCAAGAATGTGTCTTATTGAAAGGTCATTAACAAAGAACAAATTCAAATCCCATTAACGGTTCTGCTTAATTTGTGGCAGATGTTTCAGAACTCATGGCAGTTAAGTGGAAGCGACTATTTTTTAAGTTTGACTGAACTTGAGAAAGAGCTAGAAAATGGTACAGTACATTCATGATAACAGGCCAAGAAGGGACACTTCAATCATAATATTATTATAGAACTGTTCTTAAACACCTTTAATCTGATCTCATATTATATATCTACTATACATTTGAAAAAATTAGAAATTGACTCTTTTTTGCCAAGTCAAAGCCATTTCCTATGTCAGAAATACTAATTTTTAAAAAAGAATCTTGGCATGAAAACAAAATGAAGTTTAATTACTGCTATCAAAAACTGATTATTCATCTAGCTCAGTCCGGTGTTAAAAATAGGTGTTTTATTTTGGAATCTTAGACACACAGTCTACCTCTGTAGTCTCTAACATTTACCATCTCACTTTTACATTCCCACTGCCATACTCATTATTCACTTCTTCAGTAAAATCATTTTCAATATTTAACACTTACCGAGTTAAATATGTTAACTTTTACTTATCCTCATAACAACACTTTAATTCCCTACTAATCATTCCTAGATTACACAAGAGGCATTCGGAAAAGAATCTATAAAGAATGAAAAGGGGCAACCCCATCGTGTCCCCTCCCACTGTGGGAGCTTTTCTGTTCTCTCAATAAATCCTGCTTTAAAAAAAAAAAAGAGAGAAAATTGTTCAAAACACTCAATAAATGACAGCGACTGTATTTCAATCCCAAATCTCACAAATTATCAAATCCATGTTCTTATTGAGTCTAAGCTCTTTCACAGTAACTTTCTTTTTTTTTTTTTTTTTTTTTTTTTTTTGTTGGGGGCTAACTACGTCGCCCAGACTGGAGGGCAGTGGCCGCTCCCGGCCACAGCAACCTCGACCTGCTGGGCTCCGGCAATCCTTCCGCCTCAGCCTTCCGAGTAGCTGGAACTACAGGCATGCGCTACTACGCCCGGCTAATTTTTTTGATTTATTGTAGAGATGAGGTTTCACCTGCCCAGGTGGGTCTCGAACCCGCGGGCTCAGGCAATCCACTCACCTCAGCCTCCCAAGGAATCATTCTGCTCTAAATTTATACATTTCTACATGATCAGATTTACATTTCTGCATTATCGGATTGTCACAACAAAACTGTCAACTTCTCTGAAGTCTTTTCCAGTTTCTCACTGGCTACTGGATTACATAAAATAATCAGCCATATATTCCTATTCCTTAGAAAATGATACTCCAAAGTATTGTACTCAAGGATGAAAAGTACTTTGAACTGAAGGACCCTGGAGAGGCCTCAGAAACAGAGCCTCTTTCTGACCTTTTTGGTCCTTCTTTCTCCTTCTTCCCTTTTTCCTCAAGGTAGGCCATGGAAACCAGAATTCCTCTTCTCCAAGATGGGTCATAGAAACCATCTTCTTCAAAGTCAGCTATAATACCTAGAAATATTATTCTAACCTTTCCCCACCTTTCTGTGTGAGAGTTGTCCATAAAACAATTTTCTGACCTAGTTTAGCTTAAAGTCAATCTTAAGATCCTCTTTCCAGAAAGGGTCCTACCCTACACCTGGGAGGCGGAATGACACACAGAGAGACCAAGAAGAATCTGAACAGACTGACCTTGTGGGGGTTTCCCCATACAGTCAATTTGTATGAGACTGTTCCTTTTGTGTCCAATCGCATTTCCACACAATTTCCACTCTTTAAATCTAAGCATAAAAACAGGCAGAAATGTTCCCTTGAGTCTTTGTTCCGAAGGCTCCTGTGTCATGCAAAACTTAGGATTGCCATCATCAATAACTCAGAAAAAACAACAGATGCCGGAGAGGATGCAGGGAAAAGGGAACACATCTACACTGTTGGTGGGAGTGTAAAATAGTACAACCCCTGTGGAAAACAGTTTGGCGATTCCTAAAAGATCTAAAAATTGACTTTCCCGTATGACCCTGCAATCCTCTTCCTGGGAATATGCCTGGAGGAACTCAAATCACTCTATGAAAAAGATACTTGCATGTTCATTGCAGTATTATTCACAACGGCAAAAATATGGAACCAACCGTGCTGCTCATTGAAAGAGAACTGGATAAAAAAAAATGATACATATACACGATGGAATACTATGCAGCCATAAAAAGGACAAAATTATAAACTTCGCAGCAACTTGGATGGACTTAGAGTCTATAATACTGAGTGATCTATCACAGAAACAAAGAAATGAGTACCACATGTTCCCACTCATAAGCAGACCTTACACAATGATCATAATGCTATAAGAAAGGTATTGGCAGTAGTGGGAAACTGCCAGGGGAGGGTGAGACACACTTCATCAACAAGGGCACTTGCATAACCAACATTTGTATACCTCATCCTGAATTGTACCCCACTACTTTAAAATAAAAAATTTAAAAAAAATACGTTACACTTTTTTCTTTTCTTTTTTTTTTTTTTCCTGACTCTTTTGTGTTTGAATGGTCATATCACTGATACACTTTTTTCTTGTTAACCCATCTTTTGTTATAGAAACATCGGCTGGGACCCTTATGATGAGTGAGGAAAGTTATCACACCCTTCCTGTCCCTCCGTCTCCATGTTGTCCTCAAACTCCGCTCACCACCCCGTAGCCATCAGCTAGTTTTCAAAGTGCCTTAACGACTTCACAGTCCCTAACCCATGCTTTTTCCTCTACCCTGATTGCCTTTCTATCATCCTGGCTTTTGAAATCATGCCCAGCCTTTAAAGATCTCTCTCGGATATAGCATATTTTTTCCATGAAATCTTTTCTAATTTCTATCCACCCTCTATCCTTCAACCATTTTCAATATCTATAGCTTACATGCCTTGTTTTTCTTTGACTTTTTAGCCACTGCTCTGTTGATATCAAGATTAATGCACGTCTTTTATTTGAATCACATGATGTCTTATTATAAGTTGTTAATAGATATTCCAAAACTATGCCCCATGTGCTTCTACAGTGATTGCTTTTCTATAGAGCTTATTTTGAGGTCTCCATATGAAGAAATTGAGAGTCTAATAAATGGTAACAAAAATAATTTATAAGACATATTCTTCTGTAACAGTTTTTGCATTTTTTAAACAGGTTGGTTTGGTTTTAGTTTCGTTACTTTTAAAGATTATAAGGGAGTTTTCCCTACCATTAATTGCATAGGGACTAGGATTCAGTACTTTAAAAAATTTGTTTCGAGGGAATGAGAAGACAAAGGTTTTAAACTGGAAGCTGACCTTTAGTTTAAACTTGAGTAGTCACACTACCTAGGGTGATCTAATGACTTAGTTTTCTTTTTTTTGAGTTGTAGTCTCACTGTCACCCAGCCTTCCAAGGTAGCTGGAACCACAAGTACGCACCACCATGCCTGGGTAGTTTTTTAATTTATTATAGAGATGGGGTCTTGCCAAGTTGCCCGGGATGGTCTCAAACCGCGGGCTTAGGCAATCCTCTCACCTTGACCTCCCAAAGTGCTGAGATTATAAGCGTGAGCCACTGTGCCTGGCTTATGACTTAGTTTTCAAACTGAGACAGTTTTGAGAGGGAACAATGTCGCTATAATTAAACCAGGTCAGTCTTGTGAAAACTTTATTTCCTTAACCACTGAGCAATCTCTGGCAAGACACCTGATCTTTTTGGGATTCTGTTTTTTCGCCCATAGATGGCAAGTTTGAACTAAACGTTGAAATTTCTTCTAGTTCTAAAATGTGTAAAATAGCTTATGCTATAAAATATACAATGGTAGTAAGAATTTGTTAAATTTTCTTATAAATATTTTGTTATTAATTTTGACTTTGAGTTTTGTGATAATGTATATGCAGGAAATGTTAGTAGCGAAGTCCTCTTATAGAATATGATAAAAATTAGAAAACTATTATTTGGAGTTAAGGATGAGATCTTTTTTAGATCAACTGGAAAAGAGTTGAGTAGCAGTAAAAAATGAGTAGTTAGTAACATGTAATAGCCTACTATAGGTTAATACAATTATTGAATGTAATCTCCAAGCTTCAAAGAGAAGTTGTGTGGGAAAGACTTTATAAGTGTCTAGAAGAGCTCTGGTAGATAAGAAATGAAAACTAATTACCCAGCAATCCCCCTTCTGGAATATACCAGAAGGCACTCAAGATTATTCAACAAAAAAGATAACTGCGCACACATGTTTATTGCACCACTATTCACAATAGCAAAATCATGGAACCAACTGTGCTGTCATCAAAAGCAGACTGGATAAAAAATGTGGTACATATACATGATGGAATATTATGCAGCCATAAAGAAGGACAAACATATGGACTTTGCAGCAACTTGGATGGATTTAGAGTTCTATCATACTCAGTGATTTATCTCAGAAATAAAGAACTGAGTACCACGTGTTTTCACTCATAGGCAGACCCTGAACAGTTATCATAATACTATAAGAAAGGGATTGGCAGTTGTGAAACACTGTCAGGGATGGGGTGTGGGGAGGCACACAACATCAGTAAGTGTATCTGATCTCAAACCAAGAAAAGTGGTGACCAAAGGAAGATCAAAACTGTACCAGTACGATGACCACTTGTATACTTAATCCTGAATTGTACCCCACATCTTTAAAATGATAAAAAAAAAGAAATAGGAACTGCCCAAAGAATATATATAGAGAGTGGATATGAGAAAGGGATATATGACTGTTTGGGGAAAGGTTAATTGCATTAAATCTTTTAAAACTCTCTGGATAATCACCCCAAAGCGTACTAGAAATAATATTTTCTTTAATGTGTTTCAGCCAAATTAAATCTTGATATTGATTTAATTTTAATTTTTTTGGTTTTCATGCAAAAATTAAAGTTGATATCATCCCCCTTGTAAAGTGACTTTAGAGGTGTGTGGTTTGTTTACGTACGTGTATACTCCAGCGTCTAAATGTTGCCTGTATTTCTAAAGTCATCTAGAGATTATCTCACCATCTTTCCGTAGCGTTTTTATATATTCATCCTGTTACCTCATCCCAAATGCCAGGAAATAGCCTGACCAGATGCAGATAAAAATATCACACTCTGTTTTAATGCCATTATTAGAATTTCAAAAAAGAGGAAATGATCCTTAATTGTACGTTTAATTGTTATTTGCAGGTGCAAAAGGAAACTTTGGCTGCCTTGTTTAATAATCTGTTCCAAGAGTTCATAGGTGAATTAAAAAGATAGTGCAATTTAATACATGACTAATTTAGCTAGGTGTTTCCTGGAGAAGTTTATGAGTCCTTTAGGGAAGGAACAATATATTAGCAAGAGTAACTTCTGTTAGCTAATCACATGACATCAGAAAGGTGTAAACTTGATTTTCTTTTTTAAGACATATCTGCTCGTTTTAAAAATTTGTGCCAAGAAAATGATTCAAGTTTGTTGTTATTCATGGTCTAGGTTTGGAAGACAAGTGTGTCTGGAACTTGCATACTACACATTTCTACTAAAATAATATGGCTTCTGCAGAAAAGAATGTTTTATTACTGTGGGAAGAAAAATAAAGAAACATAGAGATTAAATGGTATATATTTCTTGGTTTCCTACATTAACTGATTTTGAGGTTATTTCTTCCTTCAGCTGTTGTACCAGGAATTACTGAAAAAGCAATAAAAAAGTTACATAGTGCATTTCCATGATTGATTATATGCTGGGTAAATCCTTAAATGTAGACTTGTTTTCTTATCAGAGTCTCCAGTTTCCATAGTTTGATATTCTGCTGAACTTTTTAGGTGTTTTGAAAGTATGATATAAATGAGAAGTTAATCTTTTAGACAGAGAATACATTTTTTTCTCTTTAGTTCAGTAGATTATCTTAGACTTATTGTGAAATTATCATGTCATATCTAGATGCAATAGTTTTGATTTGGATGCGTTGTCTTCCTCTTTCATTCATTTTAGACTGGTTGTTATACATGCTTTATATTTTTTATCCAAACGCATTCTTTAAAAAGCCAATCATAAGATACAGATATGCGTCTATGTTTTACAGAAGTTTCTCCAATTAGAGTTTAGCCTTTTGTTATTTTTATTAAATGTGGTAGATATCTCAGGTTAAAAAAGGACTATCTTACATAAAAATGGAAGCAAAGTTTAGGTAAACTTAAAAATAACTTAGGAGGTTTTAAAACAATTCTAGAGTTTTTGAGAACATTTAAAAATTAAATAACTTTGCACTAAAGCCAAAATCAGATTTGGAAGACCAAAAATCTATATATCTCATGGACACTTTCCATGCTAGATTAGGAAATACATCTGTGTGTGTGTGTGTGTGTGTGTGTGTGTGTGTGTGTGTTTGTATATCAGGGTGCCAAAAAAATGTACACACATATTAAGCGATGTTAAGAGATGTTCACTGTAATCAGATGTGTCTGAGCGCTGATGGTAATGACTTTGAGCACCTCTTGAAATTGCAGAAGTCAAATGTGACTTGTATTCAACTTATTTCGTATTACAATTTTAATACAGTATATATACAGAGGGTACCAAAAAAAGCATACAAATTTTAAAAAAGAAAAAAACTGTATTAAAATTATAATAACACATACTGATTACAAAAGATGAATCCAAGTCACGTTTGACTTCTGTAACTATAAGAGAGGCTCAAAGTGGTTGCCATCAGTGTCCAGACACTTCTGATTATGGCGAACTACTGCTTGAGCAATGTTGACCAAAGCGTCACACACAAACACATACTAACTATACCCTGTTAATTTCCATTTGACCTTTTTTAAAAATTATTTTTTAAGAGACAGGGTCTCTCTGTACTGCCCAGGCTGGAGTGCGGTGGCTAATCACAGGTGTGATCACAGTTCACTGAAGCTCCTAACTCCTAGGCTCAGGCAATCCTTAGGTTCCTGAGTAGCTGGGACTTCAGGTGTGCACCAGCACACTCAGCTAATGTTTTAACGTTTTGTAGAGATGAGGTCTCGTTATATTGCCCAGGCTGATCTCAAACTCTTGGCCTCAAGGTATTCTCTTACCTCAACCTCCTGTGTAGCTGTAAATACATGTGTGAACCACATTTTTATTGAATAGTCAAACATATCTCAGTATTCGTATCCTCATAATTACATAACTAAGGGACACCATTATAGGTGCCCATAGACAAGTGAACCCCCAAAAAAATCAGCTGTAAAGAGTTATGAGAGTGGTATCTAAATAATTTAAGTATCTACTATATAATGAGGCAATGGAAGTTATTTTACCATAATAACAATTTGCTAGTTATCTATGCATTATTAAGCATTATACCAAGCGGTTTAATTACATTTTTACATGTATTCCTCAGAGCAAACATGATATATGTGCTATTGTTGTCTTTATTTTAAACATGAGGAAACTGAGACTTGCAGAAGTTAAATCATCTTCCCAAGATCATAGAGCTAGAAAATGACAGAGTTGAATCTGTAATTTTGGTCTACTTAGATTGAAAAAAAAAATCCTATATTAGTAGTATGATAGTTCTTTTATTCCTGTTGCATATCTTTCTTCATTATAATGAGTTCTAATAAAGTCTTGCTGTGTTTCCTAATATAAAGAAGCTTGGGCACAATCAATACTTATTTATGATAATTAATTAATTTTAAAATTGAGACTTTTCATTGCAATTTTCACAATATAAATGCACTTCCTATTTTAGCCTAATTGCTTTAAAAATCAATCCTTCCATTGGCTTAAATTAGAAATAAAAATATATGTTTGCCTTTAAAAAGATAATGCTAAAATAAAAATTCCCAACTTTAGGTGCTACAGTGTAAAAAAAAGTTTTGAAAATAATATACATGTATGATTTTTTAAATTTCGTGATTTTAATGATTGCTTTCTTTCTTGTGCACATTCAATTTTCAGTCTAATTCTATGAGTTAAAAATATTAAAAAATAAAAATAAAAGACCAGAAAAAAAAAAACACTCTAGTCAGTACAAGGAGCTTTGTAAACATATTGCTGATAATAAATGTCTTGTGTTTGGCACTGCTGTTCAATACGAACATCTGGATTTTACCTCAAAAACTTAGAATTGTTGGCACAGCAATTTTTGATAGCGTTAGAAGTGAGGAAACATGAAAACAAAATGAGCTTGATATGAAAAAGAAGAAGGGCTTAGAAGGAGGAGTTAGGAAAAAGGAGTACAAATTGAGAAAAGAGGTGCAGAGATTGGGGTCAAAGAGAAAAGGTCAGGAAGATGAAGAGAAAAGTCTTGGAAGGCATGTAGAGGATGACTGGAAACAGATGCTAGAGGCAGTTGGGGAGAGCCCGGAAGACGAGATGACAATTCTGAAGGTTATTTATCCTTTAAAGATAGAGAAACAGAAATTAAACGGCTTTTTATGTCCGAAGAGAAAGGCCCATAAGGACTCTTCTTATCCACCTTTGAGGGGAAACTCATGAAGTCAGACCTAGCGTGTGTGGACTGCAGGTCAGGTCACTGCTGTTCCCCCAGACGTCATGTTGGTCACGTCTACTGAAGAGCCTTGTGGTAGAGCAGTGAGGGAATTAATGCACACACCAAGGGCTGAATCAATGCTGTATGTTATTATCACCATCTTTATTTTGGTATTGCTTCGTTTGCCATTCCACAGTTTTCTATGGAAAGAAGTATTTGGGAAGCAGAGGAATAAAGAAAAACGTAAAAGAATAACAGGATCATTTTGTGGAGATAGTTGTGATATAATGGTCTAAAACAGAGTCTATTTTCACTTATTTTCAATATAATGTTTAGGAAACATGTGTAGCAAGATTTTTTTTGTACTTTTACAGGTCATATTTTTTAAAAATATTGCACGATTGTTTCTTACAGAAAGATTTTTCAATGTGTACATTTTAAAACAAGATATTAAATAGGTGAAAAAGATAACCAAACGTTGATTTAGTCGTGTTCATAATTAGTTTATTTTTTCCTGGGGTGATTTAAATAAATACTGGATTAAAAAAAACAACAGTGGCGCTTAAACAAAAATGTTCTCAATTATGAAACCAAGCGTACAAAAGAATTTCATTCTGAAGGCCTTTTTAAAAATCATCTAATCTATTGAAAATGTAGGTGAAAACATTGTTTTTTTTCCAGAAACTTCTACAACTTATTTTCTAATAAGCAAAAGGCTATGTCATGTTTATGTTCAGTAAATTGCAGAAAGCTAAAATGTTTCCTGTCATTATGACAATATTTTGCTTTGTTGTCATAACAAGAAAATTAACGTCTAGCATTTGGAAAAGAAAATGAATATTGCCAGCTATTTGCCAAATATGCTAGTTTTAAGATATTTTATTTCATTCTTATCTTAACATGATTAGCATTTGGCCATCATCAAGTACACAAAGATACAGAAATGTTAAGTATATACATTAACTAATTTAGTGCATTTGGAACAAAGTCTGCATTACTGAAATCTAATCATTTTCATTTCAGACAGCCAGGGGTGCTTTGTTAAGTGGAAAACATGACTCAACAATATGCAAAATGTATCCTACCGAATTATTCATTTGAGGCTGTGCTATTGATTTTGCATAAGCAAAATATCTTGAATGGGACATGCAGTCTAACCAGCAGGTCTCCTAATGTGCGTGATTTTCCATAAGGTTCTTCCCTTTGTTTGCACAGCTGCTTTCTAGAGACCTGGGTATCACTTTTCACTTAAATTATTGTCACTGCTGTTTTAAACCTAGTGATCATTTCCAGGAAGAAAGTTGCTTTGTACCAATGTTTGATCTTGTGATAACTTGATACATTATTTCATTGTCATTGATAGTTCAATCTTTATATAATCAAGATGTTTAGATTATTCAATATGCCTTTAAACTGTGACTTCATTAACAAGGAAGAAATTCTATTTATGCACATTTTAGCACACAGAGAATATAATATGCAATATTCCAAAATGTCATTTCCTTCTATCATTTTATTGGAAATATTATGTAAAGGGACAATTGATTCTCAAATTGATTTATTGATTCTCAAATCATAATCTCAAAGACTATATTGACTTCAGAATACAGTTTATATAGATAGATCAATAATGATATAAACATTACCAAATTATGTGATTGAGTTTTAAGCATATACACATCTAATAAAACACACTGAAGTCTGTAAACTGTATTAGCCAGTCATTGTGCTGCTTGGTTTCTACCTAATGAGTTTACAATTTAACCTTCATATACCGTAGAAATATCACTTTTTCAGTTGACTGTTTTTTCTGCCTTTCAGCTACATTCAAGGTAAGTTCTACATTGTTCATAACTTCATATGCGATCCTCGTCATCTGTTTCCAAGTTCATCTTTCCAGTAGTCATCACCTCTCTCTCCTCAAGGTCCAGCGTTACTGCCACAGTACATTATTCACTATTTCTGATTGCTTTTAGGTTCTATCATACTTTTGTGACTTTTCGTAACACGACTTTTCCCTGATTCTTCAACGGTGAGATGATCCTTCAAAGACTCAACTCACGAGTCATTTCCTCTTTGAAGTCTTTCTGGAAGAACGCTCATAAGATTGTGAATATGAAAGTGTGAAAAAGTCTTGATTTGACAATATACACACATGTGCACATACACACACTTTTCTGCTAATTGAGGGTAACATAGAAAAGAGACTCAAAGCTTTTAAACTGTGCTTTTATGTTGAATCAGTTTGGGGTATGGCATCTTGTAGGTTTCCTTTTAGAAATTTATTAGAATTCCTGCTTATGTTCTCACACATAGCATAAGTAAAATTTGTTTAAAAATATAAATCTTGCATAAAATTATCACATTGGGTGGCTCAGAGCCAATTACTAAGGTTTGATGAATTATTTAAGGCAGGTGACTGAGAGAAAATATTTGCAGTATTTATGACTAAAGGTAGACAATATTATATATAAAAGACACACTCGGTAACAAAAAGACAAACACATCTGTTGTAACATGGATAAATAAAAGCGACCGAGGAATTAGCAGCAGAGAAACATAGGTGGTCAAAATTCAGCTAATATTTGTAATATGATTATTAAAACAAGAGGTAATTGGGTAGAAGCCAGCAAAGATTTTATTTATTACCCTTTCCCTCTTGTGGTTCTTCTACTGTATCCTTCATGGGCTGTCTTCCCTCTTCTTCTTCTCTCCTTCCTTCCAAACGTGAGTGACTCAGAGTTCTCCGTATATTACACTCTGTAATCTCTATTTTTTTAAAACCACTATTTCAATTGTTAAGTGTATCTTTACTATTGGTTTTCAGAATGCTGTCTTCTTTACTTTGCTCCCTGTGGTCTGTTTTTTTTGTCTCCCCTTGTCTTTCCATACCTTCCTTAGGTTTGGATTGCACAATAAGCGTTATATTTTTTATGCTTATCATACTTAGCTTTAGCATTATTTACTGAATCGAATACCCTATTTTTCTTTTTCCTGTGTCCTTAAGATTTCAGATAACTGTCTTTTGTGGCTCCAGAGTGCCTTTCTAGAGGGATTACTCTTGAATATTCTCTGAAAAGTGATGTCAACAATAGGATGATGTGGAGGAAAAGGATGGATGCTGACAATGTATATCCTGTTTCATACCATTCCCGGTTTCCATTCTTTGCTTCTAGTCTCCAGCCTGTCTCATATTTAGCACTTGACTCAGAATTTTTCTTGCTTCCCCTTCATCCCTTGCTCCTGTCATGAGGGAAAGGAGCATACCTGGTGCTTTATTCTGACACAATATGGAAGGCTAGCGTTTCAACGTTGTTCCTGAGAAAGCTTTCCTGAAATCAAAAGCAAGATAGTTTTACAGCAGCATGAAAGTTAATCAATTTTTGCAAAGCATAATAAACATTGTCTTATGGAACATGAATATGTCAGGCATCACTGACAGGGGAGGACGGAGAAGAATAGATGTCTCTTGAGTCCAGCTCCAAGGTGGTGCTGTTTGGCTTCTAGATGGATTCCAACAGCTCATGGGTAGGGTTTCTTCAAGTCCATTCCACTGACAGGTTCCTACATTTGGGAGACAACTTGATTACAGTGAAAAACGGCAGGATCTGCTCAAGTCACTTGTTTGGAATAGAGAACTGTAGAGCTCAGTTTTGGAAAGGGTAGCCTAGGAAGTATGTTTATAACACCATCCTTTCTGGATTACTTCTCTTCAGGCAATTAAAGAGGCATTATAGCCTACAAGGTAAACTCTAAGAATCACTGATATGGCCAGTTTTAAAGTTTTCATTAAATTTCTCTTGGTAAGAGTCATTTTTCTGAGCAGAAATATGTATTGGTTATGGGCATGTATGTGAATATATGGTAGAAATTGTTGGGAGAAGGTAGCCTTAAAGTATAAATCTGAGCAATATTTTAATGGGTTAATATTTTTAAAAAGGTGATAGCTTAATGCCTGAGCAGAAATGTCAAAGTACGTATGTCAAGTACTCATGTCAGTCTAAGAGATAAGCTTTAGATTAGAC
Source organism: Tarsius wallacei (assembly GCA_963574415.1). Lineage (NCBI taxonomy): Eukaryota > Metazoa > Chordata > Mammalia > Primates > Tarsiidae > Tarsius > Tarsius wallacei. Next base: position 26,141 of record CAUYQG010223797.1, on the reverse strand, counting down.
TTTTCTTCTGAAGTCTTCTGTATAACTGAGCCAGAGAGGCTTATGAAGTAGGTTCCAAAGAGGATTATCCTCTTAAAATTATCATTCCTTACCCTGAGCTTGGTGCGCTAAGAACTGAGTCCAAGAAATTCTCTAATTTCAAATCTCTTGAATTGAAAAAAAAAAAAAGACCTATCGGTATTTGAGATGTTGAGAGTTTGGTAGGCAGGAGTTGATTTGGTCACAGATTAAAACAAACAATGCTGGGTTACTCCAGACTAAAATAAAAAGGAAACACCTTTATATCACATATTCTGAGTATTCACTCAAGTAGAAATTCTTAGAAAATTAATCTATATATAAAACATGAATATTGAACATATATAAATAATGAACCCATCTTCACTGATATTTCAGGCATCTACGAGTATTTATATTTTTATCACATGGGCTACCTGGAGGACTACATCTTAGATTGCTTTTTAACATGGAACATGTACCTATTTCTGTTTTGATAGTTTATTGGGAGCATAAAACATATAAAAAAATCCTTCAAATTTGCACTGCTTCTTTAGTTATTTGTATGTAATATTTACATGTGTCTAGCAAAACATTCTTTGAAATGGGAAGTGGCGTTGTGCTAAGTCTGAAAGTAGAAAACATTCAGAAATATTATTTTTCTCTAGTTTTTGTCTCAAATAGGATCTTGTTAGTTCTATTTGTTTTGAATTGCTTTATTCCTTTCCACATGATAGCAGGATCCTCAAACTAAATTCTCTCTCTCTCTCTGTCTTTTAAAAAAATATATATTTTCATTGCATCTGTGTGCCAGATCTTGGTTCAACCTTTAATGTTTCACCTTTCAGTGCAATTTTGTTTCAGATGTGTCTTTTTAAATTAACATCAAGTTATATATTTTTCCACATTTTGTTGAAGTAAAAGAACATACAAAAATACACATAGTATAAGTGTTAAAGCTCAATTATCACAAAGTGAATTCATTCAGGCAATCATCATCCAGGTCGAGAAATAGATCACGCCCACTATCGAAGACTTTTCTTCCTTGTGTTCCCTCCTGATCTCTACCTCCTCAAGTGTATTATTGTTTGGACAATTAACACCATAGTGAGTATGGCATCATTTTGTGCCTTCATACATAAAATTATGAAGTATTTTTTGTGTGTATGATTATTTTTACTCAACATTTTGTAAGTGAGAGTCATCGTGTAGTTGTATGGTGCTATATTTTCTGTTAATTTTCATTGTTGTTTTGTACTCTATTGAAAGTTTATATTGTGATTTAATTATATATTCTGCTATTGACTGACAGTTGATTCCAATTTGGAGCTATTATAAAGAGTGCTTCAATGAGCATCCTAGTATATGTATTTTGGTGCAAATATTTATGAATTGTATGTCTGTTGAAATGCAGTCAGGAGTGGAATTATATATATTACATACATGCACACATATCAATAATATGAATTTAGTGGCAAAGCTAAGGCATTTTCCAAAGTGTGTCAATTTACATTTATAGTAGCAAGCAGTGTATGGAAGTTTAATTTAATCGATATACTCGCCAGTTCTTGGCTTTTTCAGTTTTCATTTTATGTTAGTCACATTCAGATAATATGTGGCAATATCTCCCTCCTGCTTAAATATGTACTTCCCTGATTTTTAATAAGGCTGAGCTTTTTCATATGCATGTTAGCCATTTGGATATCATTTGTAAAGTGGTTGTTCACGTGTTTTGCCTGTCTTTCTAATCGCATTGTCTTTTTTCTTATTAATAGTAATATGCAGAGATTACCATGGATATAAGTCTTTTGTTAAATATATGTATTATAAATTTTTTTTTACATTTTGTGACTTGCTTTTACTCTTTCTAAATATGATGTCTCTTTATGATTGGGAGTTTTTAGTTTAATTTATTAATTTTTAATAGTTACTACTTTGTATGCTATGTTCTGGTTTCTACTTTTTAATGTTCTGCTTAAGAAATTTTTGCCCAAAGTTGCAAAGTTCTTCTATACTGCCATCTAGACGCTTGTTAGGATGCCATGCAGTTTATTGTAGGGTGTGCATTCTCTCCCTTCTTTGAAGTAGTGAAGGTCAAATTCACTCCACCCCACGTCCAACAATCACAAGAAACTTTACTGTTAATTACTCATACAGGCACACACAAAGTAAGGGAAATCTCTGAGTGAGCAGTGGTGGTGTCTCCCCATCAAGAGTTTGCTCTTAGATATCTCACATGGGAGAAAGGAGAGAGGAAGAGAGTGTGAGAGACAGACAGAGAGAGAGAGAGAGATGGGATGGTCACGGGGGAAAGATATATAGAAGTTACAGTAATAGTATATTAGGATGATGAGATGTTCCTATAATTGTAAGATTGGATAGAAAATGGTGAATTAAGATACGGAAGAGGTGAAATCAACAGGTCTTGGTGTCTTAAACGGCTTTGGAGGGTGAAACTTTCCAGGATGATTTAAAAGATTCCGAATTAGATGACTAAGTGCTAGGAACCGAGATAAAGATATAGAGAAAGAAGATTTCTCTAGAAAGAGAAATAATTCCATTGAAATTTGATTGTCTTGTGTTTGAATTGACTTTGGAAATTTTGGATGAAGAAGCTTGATGAATGATTAGTTGGAAACATGATTTTGAAGCTCAAGAGAAAACCAGAACTAGAGTCAAAAGATTAGGGCGTTATTGGCGTGTAATTCCACAAGAAATAACTCAAGACTTGGAAACAAGTGAATTAGGATGCCAATAAGATATATTTTTAATTAAATGCAAGTAAAGTGAGTGCAAATAAGTGAAAAACACTGTCAACAGGAAAAAAACTTATCAATAACAGAATTGATAGTAAATTACTTGGATAAGTTGGTATATATGAGGAATAAATTTGTCCATCAGAAATAAGGTTTGTAAGTCAAGGAAGCATAGAAAGAATAATAGAATCAAATTCTGACAGTTCTCATTCTTCAAGGGCCTTAAGGCCAAGGACTTAATTGACTGATTTCAGATTCTAATGTAAGCACTCTCAGTTTTTAAAAAAATTATATTATGTCTCTTAGCTTTAAAACCTGAAGAACAAACCCTTGCCCATGAGAAATTTAGTAGTGTGTAATGTCATACTACATATTGCCCTAAGGAAGCAACATCTCTGACTTTTTTTGAGTGGTAGATAGTTGCAACTCTTTTGGTCAGCTACAATCTTTTTTTGAAGCTCTGATAGTTCATTTTTAAATTCTAAGCATAACTAATGTGATTACTTAGGATTAAAATGAAAAGAGAAGAGACTGAGATAAAACTCTGAGAGCAATATTAGAATGAGAGAAAAAGAAAAGTATGTAATGAAGGTCTGGAAAGAAATAAAGGATGGGTGTAGAGGATCAGAGTAGAGGAAGATAATGGATCCCAATAAATCTGTAGTTTTAAAAGGGTGTAGTCAATGGTTTCAAAGCTGCAGTAGTAACATAAAAACAAGATTGAAAATATGCAGTAGACTTTCAACTAGAATTATAGAGTTTTGGAAGTATGCTAAAAAGTGATAATAATGGGTAACTGAATCTAAATTGAGAACATTTTGTATTGTTATTTTACCATTCTCTATAATTTTCTTTTTTTTTTTTGAGTTGGAGTCTCACTCTGTCGCCCAGACTGGAGTGCAGTGGCATGCTCCCAGTCACCGCAGCCTCGACCTGCTGGGCTCGGGCAATCCTTCCGCCTCAGCCTTCCAAGTAGCTGGAACTATAGGTGTGCACTACCACACCTGGCTAATTTTTTAATTTATTGTAGAGATGAGGTCTCACCAACTTACCCAGGCGGGTCTTGAACCCGCGGACTCAGGCAATCCACTCACCTCAGCTTCCCAGGCTGAACCACCGAGCCTGGCCATATAATTTTCATTTCATACATTGTTTTAATGTATGCAATAACTAGAAGAGTATCAGTGATAGCTACTGCATTTTATTGAGCACTTATATTATCTTGCACACTGTTGGATATGTTATATATATGATCTTATCTAGTCTTTAGCTCAGTAATACTTATGTGTTTTACAGATGGCTTAGAAAGTTTAGGGTTTAGAAAGCTGACATAAAGCTTGATATCTAGTTATAACAACAAGTTATATCAAAACCTCTTCTGAACTCTTTGCTATTTTGTTAACAGACATTATTTCAAGAGGAAAAAATTATAGGAAACTGAAAAGACAGAAGATAATCTCAAATGGTGACAGTTTTTCTCAATCTCTTCTTCACCTCAATTTTGAAATAGTCTCTAATATTTGAGACATAAGAGAGAGATTACAAGATAGAAGTTAGAAATTACCAGAGTATTTATTTAAAAGTATCCATTGTCCATGGATTCCAGCTAAAAGACTCTAACAAGTTACTAAAACATCCCACAAGCAAACTGCTTTAAAGAAAACCTCAAATACAGCACAAGATGCTGCCACTAGCATGTTATGGTCAACACTTTGTGCCATTAGACCACTGTTACCAACTAACCACAACCAAGTCATTAACAGACCAATGCACAGGTGAAAAGCAAAATCAACTTAGTAAGAAACCCGTGACCAAAGTGCAATCCCAGGTCAGTCACCTTGCAGCACCTCCATTAAGCACTAACAAGAAGGTCCAGAGCTGCTCAGTATTGCCTTCTCCCAAGTCTCAGGACAAAACTTCACAGAGCTTCTATAATAGGGCTCTGAAATCACCTGTATCCCACTCCAAACATCAGAATACACCTTCACTAGATGTCCACCGGAGAAGTTCATTGTGGCTCACTCGGAAAGCCCTGAGCTCACTTTTGTCCCACGCCAAAGCTCAAACAGCATCATCACCTGACCTCAACGCCACGTCATCATCACAGAAGCCCAGGCAAAGTGCTCCAAGTTCACAATTACCCTTTCCTAGACCTCAGACTACATCTTCAAGCCTAGACCAGCACTGGACATCATCCTCATTAAAGTCTAATCCAAGAGTCCAAAGTTCATTATTATTTCCCCTCCAACATCAAGAAACACCTTCTATAAACATAATCTGGACATCACCCTCATTGGGATCCAACCAAAGAGCCCATAGCTCAACAACACTTCAGTCCAAACCTCAGAAAACATCTTCATTGGACTGCCTTTGGACATCTTCACTGGAGCGCAATCAAAGATCTTTGAGTTCACCATCACTCATCACCAAAGTCCAAACAAATGACTTCCTTTGGATATCACCTTCGTTGGAGTCCAGTCAAATGACTCTGAGCTCATCTTTACTCTCCTCTCGACCTCAGAAGACACCTATACCAAACTCTAAACCCATTGGTCTAAGCTTACCATTGTCCCACTCAAGATTAAGGAAATCGCCATTACCACATTCTGTCCACCAGTCTCAGAGTTTACCATTGTTCCAGCTCAATTCCCAGATGGTGCTTACACGTGATCATAACTTTCAGACTCTCAGCTCCCCAGGCTGTCACTGCAAGTTTCAGAATATCACTTCGCCAAATGGCAAACACAGAGCCATAGATACACCACCACCCCACCCCAAACCAAACATCCCAGGTCAATCACTACCAAGCTCAAAACACTGCATCAAGAACACAGCAGCTTCAACCTTGGGTTCCAGACTCCAGAGTAAAAGCAGTTTTTGTTTTCATGCAAAGACAGAATCAAATAAAGAAATTCCATGGACTTTAGATTACAGCCAGCCTTTCATTGTTAAAGGTGGAACTGTCCCTGATGACGTTGTCCATAAAATTGTCAATTCTGTCTCGAAGAGCAGGATCCAGAGGGATCTCTGTAGGCAGATTCTGTTTCGCAGGATGAGGGGAAAGCCAAATCCTCGTCCTGGTCCCCGCCTTTCAACAAATTATATGGTTTGTTTAGACTGTGCTTCCTGCATAAAATCTCAGTGTAACCATCTTACAGGACGGAAAGATCCTCGTTGTGCAATGCTGTTTGTCATACCGACACCTGAGACCAGTTCGGAGGGGAAAATACAGGTGAAATTAGTTCTTATTCTTTCTCTACCAGAGACTTCTTTCTCCTCTTGTCTCTCACCCCCTGCGAAAGAAAATCAGCCTGAGGACATCCCTGACGACAGCCTGGAAGGAGTGGAGAAGACATCCCAGTTCTTCCCCACAACTGAATCTGATCTCACCCAAGGGCTTCCCATGAAGAAATGGTTGACAGTAGCCCCCGAAAACAAAGTTCTAAGCCAACAGCCCCAGGCTGTTGACTGGCTGCTTTACGTTAAAAAAAGTAATTCTCAGCCACAATCTTTGATCCCATCTTCCTCCTCCTCCTCGACCTCCGCCTCCACTTTCTTTTCTGCTGCCTCGGCCTCCTCCTCCTCTTCTTCCTCCTCCTCTTCCACCTCACCATCCTGGCACGTTCCTTCCAAAAACTCTGCCACATCCACCCTCTCTGATTGTGTATTCTCAAAGGTACTTGGTTGCCACCGGTTGCCTCCAGGGGTCTCCTGGCTCGAGTTTATTCGTAGTAACAATTACCAGCCACTTCCTGGAAAACCGAATCAAAATCCATCGCTGCCCTCCCAAACAAAGCTTGAGAGGAACAGCAGCACAGTAAAAGGGACAAATGGACAAGACTTAATGTTCAAAGTTTTCCAGACCAAGTCTGAGAATTTCTGATTAAATTAATTTTTGTCTCTTTGAGGGTATTGACCTCTTAGTTCTTTAAGACTTTAATTTGATTTCCTATCATTTGATTTCCTATCAGTAATAACTGTGATTCTATATTTTAGTTGATGAAGCACCCATGTAATGGAAACTATTATATGAGAGTCTCTTTTTTAGTTAAGTAATAGACAATAATCTTCTAGAAGCCAAAAGCTGAATCCTATGTTTTTTGACTGAATGTCTGACTTACAGTAGCCGCTATATAATTATTGTTGAATAAATTTACATAGTTGGCCATAGACCAGAAATACCTCATGGGTCTTGTCCTAAATTGTAGCTAGCTTGCTGTTATTCTTTTTTCTCAAAGACATCATAATAGCAGTATCCTTAAGCCAATCTTGGCTAATCTGTTTCCCTCGTTTTTAATGAAAAAAATCAGATGACTGTTCAACAATCTTTTCAGCTGTGTGTTCCCAGAGAAAATTATTCTATGCCAAAATCTTACACTCTGAAGTCCAATGATTAATTAACAAATATGAGAGAATACCTGACTGGTACCAATAATCCCTACTTCACTGCTGACTGTGCTGATCGTTTAATTATGGGCTCTGAGGTCACCTGTTCATCATTTCTATCTATACAAACAAAATGAGCTAATAAAAAGTGTCTTAACGATGTTTTTGTTCCACTGGGTCCACTGGTAGTGGGAGGAGAAGGGAGTTGTCTTACCTACTCACCTTAAGCGATAATCTCTCTCCCCAAGGGCTAGAATCAGTATCGCTTACACACACTCCTGACTCACAATCCTGCTTCTCGACACCTTTTCATATTCTTTGTGATCATCAGACTGCATATTAGACATTTCCAATGGGAATAACCATGGTACAGGTATCTCAACATGGCCAAGCTGGAATTCATCATATTTACATTTACAGTTTACATCTTTACATTTCCAATTCTTGACCTCTGTGTCCACTGCTTGAGTGGCTGCATCACCATCCATCAGAGAGTCATGTTTGACAGTCTTTCTTGCTGCTTGTTTCTCTCTAATTTGATGAAGTCTATGGATTTATCATCTCTAGAATTTAGACTTTGTTTTTTCCTCACCTTCATTGCCACTATCCTAGTTGTGGTCAAAGTCATTGGTCACCTAGGTAAGGCAATAACCTGCAAACATGCACTTGGACTTTTGAATATATTTCCAAAACATTTATTTGATAACATCACTGTGCTGCTTATAATTCTTTAATCATTGTCCACCATTTTCTGGGAAAAATCCATAAATTCCTTTTATGACTGAGTTATGATAACTTTTCAAAACTGATTTCTTATTTTTCTCCAGTCTCCTACCAATGCTGCAGGCACATCAACTACTTTACAATGCATAGAATGTGCCAAGCGCTTTCTTCCATCCTACATGTTAAATAAACAATTCTGCTGTCTAGAAAACTCTTTCCTTCTATCCATTTTGACCCTACAAGGCTCTGCTTTAACTTGGCATTTTCTGGGAAGACATCTCCTGATCCACTTACAAAAGGGTTAGTTGGCCTTTCTTACTGTAAGATTCTGCCTTCATTCTTTGTGCTACTCTCTTTTTTTTTTTTTTTGAGTTGGAGGCTCACTCTGTCGCCCAGACTGGAGTGCAGTGGCCGCTCCCGGCCGCCGCAGCCTCGACCTGCCGGGCTCCGGCGATCCTTCTGCCTCAGCCTTCCGAGTAGCCGGAATTTTTTGATTTATTGTAGAGATGAGGTCTCGCCGAGTTGCCCAGGCGGGTCTCGAACCCGCGGTCTCAGGCAATCCACTCACCTCAGCCTCCCAAGGCGCGGGATTACAGGCTGAGCCACCGAGCCCGGCTTCTTTGTACTACTCTGAACTACATTATATTGCAGCCATTTCTAACCTGTCTTCACCCACTAGACTAAAATCTCCTAGCTCTGCATTTATCTGTTTCTTTTCTTTTTTATCTAGTCCTTGGGGCACAAAAAATGCCCTAAGATATGTGTTGATATTGATATTGAGCTAATGTATTGAAGCTCTTCATATTTTTTGATTCTCTGAAATAAGGAATGTTTCATTGGTCTATATCTTTCTCTCAGGATTAAAACTGATTGTTCTTTGTACCTTTTGTCTTGGTGAGAACTGACATAATGTTACTGATGGCAGCAATCATCTTTGTCTTATTTCTTATGTCAAAAATGTTTCTAGCATTTCAATATTAAATATGATATTAGCTTACACATTGGATCAGTGATGCTGAGGAAGAACTCATGTACGACTGTTTGATACTGTCTTTGAGGCTTTCTGTAGCCTCCTTAGACAACCCTTGACATATGCTCTGTTCATCCTGATACTCTCTGGGGAAGCACATCACTTTTGTAAGCACTTTTGTTCAACATCTTCTCTACTAGACTAAATTTTATGAGCAGAGGTCTTGTATCGATTTTGTTCACCACTAAATCCTTAGGACCTAGTGGTATCCGGAACATACTAAGTACTCAATAAATATCTGTTGAATTGATTAAAATTGAGGAGCTCAACTGATTTTTATTTATTGTTGCAACTTACATGCTTGAGTTTTTGTCTTTTAGCTTGTTTTCTAAACTGTGTTTTATTGTAAGTTTTCCCTTTTTTCTCTTTTTGAGCTATGATCTAGTCATTTTTAATTTCATTGCATTGAAAGTTTTGTTCTTAATTCTAACAGTGTCTACTTTTAAGATTTTTTTAAATAGGATTCTTTAACCCATACTTTTCTAAGGTTTTAATTTGTAAATAAAAGTAGGTAAAATTTATAGGAAAAATGTTTACATGGGCAACTCACACTTAACCATCTCCCTCTTCCAAAACAGGGAACAATATGTCAATGCCAGAAAGGTCAAGAAATTTCTGCCAGATCTTTTACAAATGAGACAATATTTAAGAAAGGATAGAATGACTCATAACTTACTACATTTGAAGAAAGAGATGAGCTAAAATGTAATAGAAAAATATTAATAGCATCTCGTTAATGCTTTTTGCCTCAAATAGAGAGAGCTGAACATGAGAACGGACTGCATTTGAGAGGTAGAAGATAGATCCTGTGAGCTGCCACATTTGATCATCCCAGTTTATGCAAAGTGTTACAGCATAGGTGGTTGATAATTTAACAACAATATCAAAACTTAATAATATACATAACCATTTTTCTTGTGGCTCTACTCCTTGGAATTTATTTTTAAAAAGATTAATGTGACTATGCAAAGTTATTTAAATAAGTAATCATAGTTGTTTGTTTATAATTATGATATATTGGTAAATCTAGATGTTCATTTATAGGAAAGTATTTACATATATTTTAATTTATACATGTGATGTTTTTGTTAGTGAAAATATTTGTTATTTTTAGTATTGCACCAACATTTATTTTAGGAATAGAATGACTTACTTTAGGGAAATATCTTGTGAGAACCCTTGTGCATGGCTAGTGACCCTAAGCATGTATTAAAAGAAGAAAATGAAATGAAGAGGTGGTAATCAAACCACTGTATCTAAGTTTCAAACAAACTTTCAGATAAGAGATAGCAGGGGAAAAGAATGGGGATTTGTCATTCATGATTTGCTTTAAGTGAAAACTTACCAGATGCTGTGACAGATCATGGGCAGTATATTGGTAATTCTACCTTGTAAAACATTGATATTTTATGTATGTGTGTGTATTTGTGTAAAATGTTTCATATATGTGAGAAAGATGGAATGACTAGGAGTAAATACCAACATGTTGAATAAAAGTGGTTATTACTGGGAAATAGTTATAGTGAAATATTTAAGGTATGATTTTCTATTTTTCTACATCTTCCAAGTCTCCAGTAAATATGAATTGCTTTCACAATCAACATATCCTCTTTTTTAGATGAAATATTCAGCACATGATTTTGCTCTGCTTCTTGCCATTTATTCATATCATTCCCTTGTCCAAAGGAATACGTATTTTAATGGGATACACATTTTCTTCAGGATAAATGCATTTGCGTTGTTTTAAAGTCTTTGAAATATTTAGAAATTTTCCCATTTCTTACTTCAGTGTTAAGTGCCAGACTTCTTAAATAGCCTTTTATTTATTGGCACATTTTTTTATTTTTAATGTTTTAATTATGAAATATTTCAAGCCTATTGAGAAAGATAGACAACATGTTGATGGATATCTTTATTACACCATGCAGATGTACTAAATTTTCTTCTTTGGTTACATTTACTTCATGTGTTAAAGAAATAAAACATTGGTACAAGTGATTACCCAGTGTACATAAACACCAGAATTCCAATGCTATCTTTTGATCCCCAGAGGTAAACATTGTTATGAATTTGCTGTGAATTATATTTATCTTTTAAGAAATTTACTAAATATTTATGGATCTATAGCAATCCATTTTTTTGCAGGTTTTAAATTTTGCATATATTTTATCATAATGTATTTAACATTTTGAAATGTGTGGTTTTTGATCTTAAGTATGTTTTTGAAATTTATCCTTGTAAGATACAATTCATTTTCATTTTTACTGATCATATATACATCTGCACAAATATATATGCATACATATGCATTATATAACTGTGTAGTATGAATTTATTACAGTTTATAGATTCATTTTTTGCTGAACAGTGTAAGCAGTGTTTATTTGCATGTTTTCATTAAGACATACATTGTTGCATTGACTTTTTTTTATGTTTCAGTTTGCACAAATATGGAAAGTTCTCCAAACTCATTCTGTGCAACATTTTAGGGATAGACACATCAGTTTCACCTACAGTATTGTTAGAACTACAGAATCTTACCCCACCTTGAATGTACTGAATCATAATTGGAATTTTGAGAAACACTATTTTGAGCATAAAACTTAGAGTGGAATGATGGTTGCAACGGTGCTGCCCAATACAAATTTAATGTGAGATATACATCATTTTAAACTTCGTTTAGCTACCAGAAAAAGTTAAAGGAAACAAGAAAAATTAATCTTAATGCATTTTATTTAACATCGTATATCAGAAAGTTCTTCATTATTATGTATAATTAAGAATGGTTCTCAGCCAGAGTTGACTTCATGCCCAGGAATATTTGGCAATGTCTGGAGACACTTTTGATTGTCATAACTGGGGACATGTTCTATAAGTTCTAAGTTATGATTAGTTCCTATTAAATAGTATATTATATACAGGAAAATCCCTTGCCAGATAATTATTCAGTCAAAAATTGTAATAGAGTCAAAGTTGAAAAATCTTGCATTAATTTAAAAATACTAGTGTGAAATTTTATATCTGTTTTCTGTTCCAAGCTTTCAAAATCTGTTGAACTTACTTATTTTTCTTTTTTATATATGAACTTTTATTTACTTTGTTAAAATCTTTACTTCTTCAAACATTTCTAGGAAAAAAATTTGCAAACAATAACACCAGGTACAGGTCAATCAAATCAAATCAAATCCTATACTACACTAAGTAATTGCAGCAAAAAAAATATTGTTGAAATTATTTATTTTTAATTTATGAACTTTTATTTACTTTGGTAAAATGTTTACCTCTTCAAAGATTTTTAGCAGAAAAAGTTTGCAAAAATAACCCAAGTGCAAGCTAATAAAATAAGATAGGATCACAATCTACCCTAGGTAATCGGAGCAATAAATCTGTTGAGTTTTAAATGTTTAAACTTACAAATAGTTGTAACATTAATTTTTGTCAACTTCTAAACTAGTTTGCCAATGCTTAGTCCAATACAGTTGAAGAAAACGAGTCATTAAGGGAAATGGCTGCGAGTTGGGTACCTGGAGGATCAGCAAACAGGGGAGAGTGTTTCTTGAGGGTGGAATCCGGAATGGAACAGGCTGGGGGCCAGGACTCTTGGTCTTCCTCTCTGTCCCTCTTAAGTCTCTTAATTTTTTGCTTCTCTGCCAGGTGGATTGGCTCTCTTCCTTCAAGTCATTCTTCAAGTTGTTGGATTGTATTGCAATAAAGTCCTATCTGTCTCTTCTCTTCTCCTTCCATCTTATTCTACTTTTCCTCTACTTCTTCCTTTTCATTTTTCTTCTGGAGCAATCTACCTGAATTATTTGTCAAAAGATGCCTGGTGGGGGAGCGGGGACTCAACGTAAACATCTTGATTTTTTTTTTCCTTTCTTTAGGTAAATATGCAATTGTGTCTTGTGTTATAATTGAAGGTCATTCTGAATTGACCTTTCCAGTACCTCTCCAACAACCTCAGGCTCTCCTTACTACCACCAAACCCATCTACACAGGACTAGGGAATAGGTTAATTTCCTCTGTAAGACACTAAACCTGGTTTTCACATGGATAAGCTATAGATCCTTGGCTAGTATTTAACCTTTTAAAATCTCACATTATGTACCTTAAGGAAAAAGTTAAAGTATACATTTTCTAGAATTCATTCATGCTCTTGCATAAAATGTGCTTGTCCCCAGCCAGACCTCCAAAAATGTTAGGTCAGCATCCCAGCAGGGCCTCTAAAATGTTAGGTCACACCAGACAGGGAGGTATGAGATCCATTGCTCTGCATAAGATGCAAAGATTTGCACAGAAGTTAGATTGGAAAATAAAGTTTGTTTAGAAAAAAAATTAGAGACAGAAAGAAGAGATTTACCTCCCAAGGTAGGGGAGGGGGCCAAAGCTAGGAAACATGGTAACCAAAGCTCAAATAGCCATGTGGCCAGACCATAGCTTAGCAAAACAATGGCGATAGCTGCTTGAGGTTGAAAGTTTTTAAACCTTCCCTTTGATGGGACAGCAGGTCTTCAAGGTGATTGGGTAGTGGTCTGTTTCTCATGAAGGGGACAGGTAAGCACAGGCACTAACATCAGGTGATGGAAGGAAGGCAGATGGGTGGATTAGTCACATGACTGCAGCTGTGTTGATGGGGTCTATGTCATGAAGGGCTGATTAGGTTAACTTGTTTCTCATGTAAATACTTGAAATAGAAAATCTAATTAACCCAAAACAAACTGGGGGAGGGGGTTTTAAGACAATTACCTCTGAGAAACCAGTTCTGTCCTTGGCTAGTGATTAGAGAGCAAGTTAAAGTGAACTGCTACAAAAACATGACAAAGCTAAGCAATGTTAAAAATGTCTGCTCTTTGGCTGTATTGACTTCCATCTTGTGTCCTTTCAGTGCTTAAATTCAAAATTGTAGGTAAATCTTACTATTCCCAACTTAGTCACATAGTAAGTGGCTTCCTTTCTTCATGCTTTTGTTTCATTCAAAAACCTGAAGTAATTCTGTTCAGTTATGAATTTGTCATATTAATTGACCCTGTGTTCATTTAATAAGATTCATGTAAACCACTACTTGTTTTAAGAAATATTTAAATTCATGAAATGTGAGATGCTAAACTATTAAAAAAGAATGACAATGAAAGCAGACTCATTCCTCCTTTCTTTCATGTACATAACATAAATCATTCATTTTATACAATTTATTCATGTCACTTCCCAAGAAAATTCTGCTATCTCTGGAAAATCACTTAAATTATAACTTAAAGTCTTTCCAGAAAAGAAAAATGGAACTGACTTGTTTTAGACCAGTGGGCTGGATAGCAAAACACCATAAGGTAGGGGCTTATAAAAAACAGAAATTTACTTCTCACAATTCTGGAGCCTGGGAAGTCCAAGGTCAAGGTGATGGCAAATTCACCTTGAGGGTCAACTTCTTGGTTCTAGAGGCATCTCCTCACTGTGTCCTCACATGGCAGAAGGGGACCTCTAGGCTCGTTAGCTTTTTGTAAGGGCACAAATCCCATTAATGAAAGCTCCAGTTTTATGACCTAATTCCTCCCAGATCTTTGCCTTCTAATACTATTACATAGGAGATTAGGTTTCATATGCATTTTAAGGGGACACTAGCTTCCAGTCCATAGCAATTATATTATCTCTCAGGTCAACATATTTATTTATCTTCTGAGTTGAAAACATTTAAAAAAATCTATCATTCAGGGAGAGTGATCAAGTCTTCTGCACACTTGGACTTGGACACACTCAGACCCTGACTCTGTCATTAACTGCATAACTTTGGAAAGTGATTTAATTACTGTGAAAATCTGTTCCCTCAACAAGGAGGGATAATAGATGTTAAGCATTTGACACACAGCAATCCTGAAATAAATAGTATCTTTCCTACTTTTATTATAACCACTTGGTTATATATTTAAAATATCTTTTGATCCACTGTACTTTAAAAATTACAGCTTGGTAACATAATTTAACCATTTTTTAATCATTTAGGTTATTTTATGTATGTTATGTATGTATGTATGTATGTATGTATGTATGTATGTATGTATTTATTTACTGAGTTGGAGTCTCACTCTGTCACTCAGGCTGGAGGGTACTGGCATGCTCCCCGCCACTGCAGCCTTGACTTGCTGGTCTCAGGCAATCCTTCAGCCTCAGCCTTCCAAGTAGCTGGAACTACAGGCACACCCCACCATGCCCAGCTATTTTTTTTATTTTTTGTAGAAATGAGGTCTCGCCAAGTTGCCCAGGCTGGTCTCGAACCTGAGGGGCCAGACAACCCTCTCGCCTCGGCCTCCCAAAGTGTTGGAATTATAGGCATGAGCCACTGCACCTAGCCTGATTTAGGTTATTAATGACCAGGGATAGAAAGTCCAAACATTATTTACAACAGCGGTTTCCAACTTCTTTGGCATCAGGATGAGTTTTTTCAGAGTGGGAGCAGGGATGGTTGCAGGATGATTCACCCTCACAACATATATTGTGCACTTTATTTCTATTATTATTACATTATAATTCACAATGAAATAAATACACAACTCACCATAAAATAAAAAAGAGGCATGGACAGACGTGGTAAATAAGATAAGAAGTGGGCCACTTGCAGACTAAAGTGTCGGATTCTGACTTGAAATCTGCCACCCTGTGCAGCTGTACAATTGAAGTACATTAACTCACTTGCCACTCGCTGATAGGGTTTTGGTATGAGCCTGCAAGCAGTTGATTTAGATGGTCTCTGTGCAGTCAAACCTGGCTGCTCATGTTAATCTGTATTTGCAGCTGCTACTCAGTGCTAGCATCACTGCCTCAGCTCCACCTCAGAGCACCAGGCGTTAGATTCTCATAAGGAGCGCGCAACCCACATCCCTGGCCAGCACAGTTCACAATAGGATTTGTGCTCCCATGTGAATCGAATACCGCTACTGATCTGCCAGGAGGCAGAGCTCAGGTGGTAACATGAGCCATGGGGTGTGGCTGCAAATTTTGCTGGCTGCCCTGCTGCTCACCTCCTGCTATGCAGCCTGGTTCCAAACAAGCCACATACAGGTAGTGGTCCATGGTCTGGGGGTTGGGGACCCCCGAGTTACAAGATTCCTTGGCAGTTCCTTCTTTGACCATTAAAGCCGTATTCTCTTTTAACCATCGCCACCCAGGTCAAGGTTCCTTATTGATTGTTGAGCGAAGTCCAGGCTCTTTAGATCTTCTATGAACTTTTCCATAATCAAACTCTCTTTCTCTGCATCCATAGCATACTCCATCCACAATGCAAACCAAATGCCACCTAGTCTTTGTCTCTTGCAATTTCTCGAATATTCCCAATTATTTTTCTGCTTCGCAGACTTTGATTTTGATGCTTAGCCTAATTCAGAACACCCAACATCCTCATCTAACTATTCCAATATCCCATCTACTTCTGGAGTTCAACTCTGTAAGCAATGTAACACTACTCTTGTCTGTCACCCTAGACCAGTGATTCTTCTTGCATTTGGCCTGGGTTTCTTTGATTATATTTGCACATAAAACCTTTCAATGTATTAATTTACAATTTCCAGTTCACCCAAGAGATTGTAAGAAACCCAATGACTGAGAACTTTTAGCATATTTTC
Organism: Tarsius wallacei; assembly: GCA_963574415.1. Taxonomy (NCBI): domain Eukaryota; kingdom Metazoa; phylum Chordata; class Mammalia; order Primates; family Tarsiidae; genus Tarsius; species Tarsius wallacei. Next base: position 9,642 of record CAUYQG010223797.1, on the reverse strand, counting down.
TTTCACTTCTTACTTTACACTGTCTTGCCCTCATCGAATGCCTTGCCAGTAAATATTTAAGTGAATATTTGGTTCAAGGTAGGAAGTGTGGGGGGATGGGCTAAGTGCCCCTCCTGTTGCTTAGAGAAAGTGACTTTCCTAAATCGTGTGTTAGTTCCTTATAGTGTATCAGAATCACATTCTGGGATTTGTGCCAGGCTTACACTAGAAAGTAAGAAGGTTTGAAAAAAAGTAACACTGGAGTGCTCAAGTCTTTCACTAAAGAAGTGTTAATTGCAGCACTTTAGAAAATGAAAATGAACTGCAGAATAACCACACAATTCTGCATCAACCAAAAAAGTATAATAAAAGTATATCATAGATATATGATAAATTAGAAATGATACTTTCAAAAGATCAAGATCCTATCATTCATGATAAAAAGCAAGCCATTGAGATCTGTAACATGAAGTGGGATCGCGTTGTATATATTTGATATTCATTCACAGTTAAACTGTCGATTAGCCTTCGTCTTTTTTTGTAGTTTGCAATTCCCTTGTATTGTTTATCAGATAATTTTTTTTTCTTAATTTTCAATAATAGTAAGTATGAAACTACTCTTTTTAAAATTTAGATTTTAGTTGAAAGATGTGGGTACAATTCAGGTTTAGGTATACAAGTGGTCTTCGTACAGGTAAAGTTTGGGCCTCCCTTTGGTCCCCACTTTGCCTGGTTTGAGATCAGGTACCCTTGTTGATGCTGTGTCACCACTCCCCCCCCACTCCATAGCATCCTGCCACTGCTAATCCCTTTCTTACAGTATTATGGTAAACGTTCAGGGTTCACTTTTGAGTGAGAACGTGTGGTACTCTGTTCTTTGTTTCTGTGATGGAGCATTACAGACTCTAAATCCATCCAAGGTGCTGTGAAGGAAACCACTTTTTTAAGGAGAGAAAAATCTTCCTCTCCCTGAGAGCTATATTTTGCATTTTCAAATTTGATCCCACATAAAATACCTTCATATATTTACCTGCCATTCTGAGTAGATCATATCACTATCTTGGATATGAAAAATTGGTCAAATAATTTTTATGAGATTTTTTAGAAACTTAAGGAGAAAAATAACATCATTAAGATATTATCTCCAATGTGCCAACTCTGCTAGAGCTGGGTAATATTCATGTTAAGTTGAAAGCATATGATGATCCTAAGTGTACGAACAAAGAAATGGACTTCCAGGGAAGAGCTTAGTCTAATACTACATAGTTTACACAAAGGTGAAAGAAATTTTTTTTAAAATGTCTGGAATGATACTCTCTAATACAGTGGCCATTAGCCACATGTGGCTATCGAACATTTGAAATGTGGTTAGTGCCATTTTGAAATTCAAAAGCTAAAGGAGCATAAACATTTTTCTGATAAATACAGTTAATGCTTTGGTGAGACTACATTTCCTTTAAGTATTGCATCACTTTGAGATACAATTTTATTGTAGTGTGCATTTCCAGTATTATGCATAAGCACATCACAGGTCTGGTGGATATCAGTGGATTCATTCTGTTTCATTTTTTTTGCATTCTGATGTAGCATTATAATATGTTTATTTGAATATTTTATGTGGACAGAGCACAAGCTACAGTAACACACAAAACTTGAAATTTGGTAATTAAGTTAAAATACTTGTGATAGTTCTAATTATAACATAATTAAATGGCATTTTTAGCTTACAAATTAGTACAGACACATTTTTAAATTTAAAATGAGAACGTACTAATGTGCAGAATGAAATGGAGATGCAGACGCTTGTAATATGATTAAGAATGTGAAAAAATAAAAAGATTTGTCAAAAATTTGTGGTGAATGGCAATTGCAATGTGCTGCATCAGAGTAACACACAAAAAGTTATTTACTCCTTGTGTTAAAAATGAAATACGATATGGGAGACAACATTAAGAAACATTTTCAGCAAATATATAGGGATTTGATTTATATCAATAGAAAGACTCAGCATCATTTATTGCCTGAAATCAGAAAGAAATGTCTAACATTTTAATATTATTTTAAAAATAATTTGAATTTACAATTTTGGCAGACTTAAATATGGCTTGGATTCTAGCACAATAAAGAAAATCGCTTTTATATCAAGAGATGGAAAAAGTTATTTCAGCCTTAGGAACTTTGTTTTAAAATTATAAGGAAGCACTAAAAACTACATGTTCTTAAATTAAGAACACTTCAATCAAGCCACCAAATAATGACTTGGTTTAAAAAAACCATTTCTATCCATATAACAAATCAACTTATACAAACTTTGAAAATACTTTTCCTTAACTTTATATGAATCATGCATATGTGAAAGACATTGTCCAATCAATATTTTGGGTGCATGACTAAATAGTGAAATGATAGTATTTTGAATACATCAGGAAAAATACAATATCTTATGAATGCTAATTTCACCAATTTATTTTTACCTTTTTGTGGCTCACATATTTCTCCTGGACAGTGTTCATCTAGAATATTAGCTCCCATAAGGTGGGGGTGTTGAGTGTCTTGAAAGCTACTGCTTTCTCAGGCCTGAGAGAAACATACCTGGCATATGGTTGGTAGTTTAAAAATATGCTTGAGTGAAGGAAGTCTACTGTGTCCTTAGTTATTGCTGTAATATAACTTTTACCATATGTCTAAGCAAAAGATCTTTCTCCTCTCTTTTTTTTTCTCTCTCTGGCTCTGTCTTTCTCTATCTCTTTGTCTCTTCTGCTCCCTTTCTCCCTCCCTGTCAGTCACTTTGCTTTTTTTCTCCACTAACATGATAATCATAAAAAATTAAAAAGTTAGAAGGTTTAATATCAGTCTTGTGATGACACCCCTGAGGGAGAACTACTTACTATTAATAACTTGGTGTATCAGTTTGAATTGGTCTACAGTATCATTCTGTTCTCACAATCATTTTGAACATAACCATCATCATTATGTAATCACCTTGATGTTTCCTTCTTCTATTATATTATTAGAAATGTTGGTGGTAGAAATGGTGCATGCTGGTAGTAATTCAGACAATAACCTAACACATTAGAAATCTAGCAGTGTTTCTCTCCTAACAAATAATTGTTAGATTTCAATATCTGTCAATATTTTGTCTTTGTGAATGTAAACATCTTGTACTTGTCTTAACAAACAGAGTCACATGCTACACACATGCAGGGCATATCACCTTACATCTATCTGCCTTGATAGCATAGGATTAATCATATTTGCCCTACAGTCACTGAGAAAAGCTCATGACTCTAATCATTGTCACCTTTGGCTCTCATCCTGTTATGACTCTGATTTTTTAGCCTGACCTTATAATCCCTGCCTTGATGAAACTCTTCTAAGCCTTGTGGTATAGCCAGTCTTTAGTAAACATTTCTATATCACATATTCAGCTTTTTCTAGTCATTCTCCTCCCAACAAGCTAAGTAACTGATGGCCAGGCTCTTTCTGAGGACACTGTAACCCTCAAGTTCTTTCTTCAAAGTGACAATATACCCATCTGTTTGTAATAGGGAACGTTTCAGTCCTTGATTCTTATGGGCATTTCAAAACCATTCTCTCTCTCTCATTTCTGATTTCCTCCTTGGGTTTTGCTGTCATGTCATTGTATCCCCAGCTATCTTATTTATTTATGTTATTCTCTGAATTTGATGTCAGTCCCATTTGGATACTGTCTTACTTTCATCCTCTTCAATACTCCTACTGAAACTGAAATCCTTCTAATATCCTGAATTCTTATTTTCTTGATTTCTTCAGCCTACTTGCCCCTTTCCTTCTTAAAACTACGGTCATAATCAAGACTTTTTCACTGTCAAATACTCTGAAAAATTCCCATTTGTATTATCTATGCATTTCCTTTCATGCACTTACTGTGACAATTTTTTTTTTAGATTGGAAAATATAGTTTACTTAGAAAGTAAATTAAGAAAGCAAGAGAGAGAGAAAAAATTCACCTTCCCAAGGTAAGGGAAGGGGCCAAAGCTTAAGAAAACATGGCAGCCATATATCAAAGAGCCACATGGTCAGACAGAGCTTAGCAGTTGCTAATGGCTCCCATGGCTCAATGAACACATGACCTGGCCAAACCTTGAATAGAAACAATGACTGACCAGATGTTGGCCCTACCAGGGACCACAATCTACTAAGCTTACAAACATTTCAATGTTTTTGCCTTATTGATGGCTTTCTACAGTAGCTTAAATTGTTCCATCATTATAAAAACACTACTACATAATCTTTTGTCATACTCTCTTTTTGTTGTAATTTTTGGAAAACCACAATTCTAGGTAAATTCAGTTCTCCACCCACTCCACACTTGCATGACTATGGGTGAGAATGGCTGGAGAAAACTTTCATACTGACATGTCTCAGTCCAAAACTTGCAGGAGACTTTACTGCTGTCCTGCCATGAAAGCTGTATCTGCCTAAAATTGTCATCTTTTCTATTTTTCTGGGTAAGTCTTGCATGCTTTTTCATTACCTTAGAATATCAAGACCCTCATGACCATTTCCCCCTCAACTCAACAAATGCACTGCTTTTTGTTTGAGCTCTCTGTGTAATGTACCTCTTCCTTTGTATACTTGATCTCATCTCCTTTCAGTGATTCAAAGAAAATTATTACCAAGTTCCCCTTGTGTGATCAGTTTTCCCCTTTCCTAATTTATTCCTATAAGCAGACAAAAAAAGGATGCCTTTTCTATCATCAGAAAAAAAGAAAACTTATTTTTCTCCTGCTCCTGCCCATTTATTACCCTTCAGAAAAGTTGTTGTAACCGCTATAAATACTTTTTTGAGAACTTTTTTTCATATGTCCACTTCAACTGGGATTTTATCCATACCACTATATAAAAATTACTATTGTTAAAGTCATTATCAGCCCTCCATGTTGCTAAATACAATTCTCAATTCTCAATCTTTATTTTAGTTGAACTTTCAACAGGATTTTGTCAATACATTTATTAATCCTTTCTCCTTGAAACACTTTCTCACTTGGATTCACACCACCAAACCACGTGCTTCTGGTTTATGATGCTTCTTCTCAGATCCATTTGTTAATTTCCTCCTCATTGCCCTAATGTCTGAATGTTGTGGAATTCCAAGACTCAGCCCTTGAGCTTCTTCTCTAGCTATACTTATTCTCACAAAGTGGCTTTCAATACTACCCATAACTGGTGATTTCTGAACTTGACTCTCCAGTCCAGATTGTATGACTCTAAACTATCTACTCAATATCTTCAGTGGCATTCGTCATCTCAAACTCAGTAGACTGCAAACCATACTCCTTTCTCTCTGTCCTCACATCACTGTCATTCCCTGAACTTTGCTTTTTCTCATCTCAGTGAAGACCAGCTCCATTCCAGATTAACTTGTGAAGATTGGCAGCTTTACAATCTGACTTTTAAATCAAGATGTATGTGTTCTTTTAAAGATTATTCCTAGTACTATCATTTTTCTTGTAATTGTGAAAAGGAATACTTGACAGCTAACAGATTTTATTCAAAATTATTGCTGCTGACAACTTGGAAGCACTTCTGCTTTGTAAATTAAGCAACTCAAGTTTCTTAAGAAAACTATTCAATAAGTCTCTAGTTTGTTTTTAAGTATACCTTTCTTTAAAGGAATTCAAATCATCTTATTGCTGTGAATATCAAAGAAGATGCTAAACATTTTTTCCCCTTAATTTTCTTAGTATCAGACCAATTAGAATTTATTAAGGGACATCTATTCAAAGATTTCAAACGCAAATGAAAAATCATAAAATAATTTACAGGTCATTTGGGAATCTGAAAACGCAGCTTGAAAATACATCTCCCAGAATTGTTAAGGCTAGCATAAAATAATTTTGATAATAAGAAAGATCATCTCATCTGATATTTAGGTACATAAAGATAGGGTTGAGATAGTATTTATTAAGGTATACACATCCTAAATCAGAGTCTGTGAACTGGTTGAGAAAGAAATAACAGAAGATGCATTTGAATCACTTTGGTTACTTTTACAAAATATCTTTCATTGGTAAAAAAGAGACTATATCAAGCAATTAGAAGTAAACACACCTACTGTGAAAAAGTTCTCAAGATAATTCTGAAAGTACTCCCATTAATTTTGAGGATAAATAGAAATGTGTTTAGAGAAAGGCACCAAGTTAAGGCTAGAGTTGGATGCAGTTTCGAAGTTGAATCAAAAGCAAAAAAGGTAAGACTATTTTATAAAGAAACAGAAGTGATATCAAACACATTAGAGTTAAGAAAGATGAAATCAATAATTTTTGAATAAAGAAGTTAAAATTTAGAAATCCAAGCACAACTCATTCAGGTTACCTGGAAATATTGTTTTTTACTAGAATACATGTCTAACAAACGATGTCTTAGGGGATAAATCCCAAGATGCTAAAAGAAGGAAAGAGGATAAATAATTATAAATCAATATTTTGGGGCAATATATATGCTTATGATCATTATCTCAAAAGCCTATTAATTCTCAAAAGCCTGTGAGGCACTTTTTCTGACAGCTTAGGAGGCTAAAGAAGAGATGCTATATAACTTGTCCAAGGTTATAAAGCCAGAGATTAGTGGACCAAAGTTCAAACTTAATGGTATAATACTATGCACCTATTAACAGTGTTAAAATTAGCTGGGTACAATGGCTCATGCCTTTTATCCCAGCACTTTGGGAGGCCGAGGTGAGAGGATTGCTTGAGTCCAGGAGTTCAAGACCAGCATGAGCAACATAGGCAGACTTCAGCCCTGCAAATAAAAATATAAATTAGCTGGGCATGGCGGCACACGTGGTGACCTGTAGTCCCAACTACTCAGGAGGCTGAGGTGGAGGGATAACCTGAGCCCAAGAGGTAAGGCTTCAGTGAGCCACGATCCTGCCACTGCCCTCTAGCCAGATTGACAGAGTGAGACTCCAACTCCAACTCAAAACAAAACAACAATGCTAAAACAACAACAAACAAAACAGATTCCCAAACTGGCAATATTAATAGCTGCTATGATGTGGAATAACTGCCACTCTCATACTAGTGTGGGAGGGAAAGCAAATGGATTAGAAGTTATATTACAAGAACAGGTTGGTGGCTCCTACATGTTTTAATATTCATTTCTCACACTCTAACAGTTCCACTCCTGTATCTGAATAAGAGAAACAAAAACTCATGTTCACACATACAATTGTATTTGAATGTTTATAATAACCATTATTTATATCCTCCAAACACTGGGAACAACCCAGAGGCCATTCAGTGGATATCTGGATAAACACACTGTGATCTATATGTACTCAGTAATGAGAAGGAAAAAACATTGGATGCACACAACACACACCACGAATACACCCCAAGTGCACTTTGCTGGACACACTGAACTCTATAAGCCATGATTTCATTTATTTAACACCCTGGAAAAGGCAAGACTATGAGATGGAAAACACACAAAAGGCTGCCAGGGGCCAGGGGCTACGGCATAGGTTTATTAAAAAGGGAACATGGAAGGGATTTTGGAGGTCTTGGAACTGTTCTGTATTAAACTGTGGTTTTAGATATTCCATTCTATGCATTTGTCAAAGCTTCAAGAAACTACACATCATAAAGAATGAACTGTGCTGAGTAAATTAAAAAAGAAAAAAAGCAACCAGGATATGAAGGTGGGGAGTGGGTGGAACTCGGGTTGTGACAAATGAATCTGTTACAAATGAGTCACATAATCACGCTGATGGGGGAGGGGAGAAAGGAACTGACAAGTCTCTTTCGAGTTGGTTTGACCGAATAAGACAACCGAACACTACACAAATCTTGTACTCTAGTTGGTGAATTTGTTTCTTACCAGGATATGTGTTAGCAATTCTGGCACAACTTAATTGAATACAAAGATTAAACCAATAAGGAAAAATAATGAGAGTGAGGTTTTTCATGGTCTGAGATAGATGTTATAAATAAGACAAGGGAGAGGCTGGAAACAAAGTCTGTAATGCTAGATTGGAGTCACAGCTATCAATATGGACTTCAAAAAAATAGAATTATAAACTCATATAGATAGGTATGGCTGTAACTACAGGTATGAATGTGTGTATGCACTTGAGTTAGTCTACAGACAAATATTTTCTAGATCTGTCCTCTAGGAAGGAGTAGAAACCATGACCCCCAAGTAGCAATGAGCACATCCAGTGTCTAGAACATGGCTTCTAATACTTTCCTCCAAAGAACGGACACAAGGCTTCTTATAGGCCTAGTGAATCCAAGACTGAGATAGGGAATTACTGAGTGGAACTTGACAAAAGCGAAGCATTTTGATAAAACTAGAGCATTTTGTAATTTCAGAAGATGAAGTGCTGATTTACAAAAATAAAAAAAAGTAGAAAGAAAGAAAAAAAGGGAAGCAAAGAGAAAGAGAGGAGGAATTCAGGAGTAAATACAGAAGAGCTGCTAATGATCATACAGAAAAAAAACTTAAGCAGAAATAACTTTTGTAGTGGATTATAACCCAAATTAAAAATATATAGTGAGTCCACACATATATCAATGAATAACTGAATGACTGGGGTTCAGGACAAGTCTTCCTTACAGAAGAATCTCAATTGATACATGTAGATGAAATAAGCATAATAGAAAATTACCACAGTAATAATGGCTGCAGGCAAGATCCACTGGTAGACACTAAAGTTAGGGGGTGAGAGTTAAACTGAAAGTGGATATTTACATGGATTCAAAGTATCCCTTCCTAAGTATTCAGTAACTACTAAGGGAAATACAGGCTTTATAGGGAGAATCCTGGCAGGTGCCCCTATGATTAAGATGCTGTGTGATTAAGAGCAACACTACCAGTGACACTTGAGGACACTTGTTTTTCCTGAAAAGATGCACTGAGGAGGGCGCATCACCTTGGTGGTATTCTTCCCAATAACGTATGACTTCAATCTAAAAATGGGAAAACATCAGACAAGCCCCATTTGAGAGACAGTCTACCAAATAACTGACAAGTGTCCTCGTCAAAGACAAGAAAAGACTAATGAACTGTCTGGAGGAGACTAAAGGGACTTGACAACGGAATGTGGGCACCCAAGTTGCATCCTGGAACATAGTGAGAAAAAAGTTGAAATCCAAATAAATTCTGTGGCTTAATGGCATTGTTTCAAGGTTAGTTTCTTACTTGTTATTTATTCTATGGTTATGTGTATGATACTAATATAAGGGAAAGCTGGATAATGGGAGTATTATTTTTGAAGTATGATGTAAGTTTAAATTATCTCAACATAACAAATTTAAAATAATGTGTGTTTCCAGTCAAGATATTTTTGTAAGGACATGTTTTGGTCACACCTCTCATCACTCTAAGTCCATCAAAAGGGTAGACAAATGGAAAAAAGTAAAATTGCAATTAATAATTCCAGGTTTCCAAAATATAAAGATCTCTTTATGGATCAGAAATTAAAAAGTGGCTAAGAGGTTGAAATCACAGGCCTGCTGAACTCTGGGTCCAGAAATAGGCCAAGATGCCTTCGACAGGATAACAAGCAATAATGCTTATATAAGATAAAGCAATGAGTCCAGTGTTAGTGAAACAAAGGACCAGAGAGAAGATAGACATAGGACTGGAGGAATAGTCCATAGAAACCTTGCCATTTTC
>CAUYQG010223795.1:0-34505 GCA_963574415.1 Tarsius wallacei | reverse complement strand
ACGCCCGGCTAATTTTTTTGATTTATTGTAGAGATGAGGTTTCGCCTGCCCAGGCGGGTCTCGAACCCGCGGGCTCAGGCAATCCACTCACCTCAGCCTCCCAAGGCGCGGGATTACAGGCTGAGCCACCGAGTCCAGCTTGGTGAGGTTTTTTAAAAGGGGATTTGGAGCCTGAGGGTCCTGAATTCCAAACTTGACTTCTAATTATGGGGTTCTTGGGCAAGTTCCCTAATTTCTTTGAGACTCAGTTTACTCAGCTTTAAAATGGAGTCACTGCGAATTATCCCATAGACTAGTTATGACAATTAATTGCAATAATGCATGCAGAAGACCCTAGTGCAGTTTTTGACACAAAGTAGGTGATCAATTATCAGTAGTAATTATGATTCTTATGATGAAGAATATCATGACACCCTACAGCAGAGTTTCCCCAACTTGGTACTATTGACATTTTGAACCAAATCATTCTTTGTTGAGGGGGTTGCCCTGTAGAATGTCAGCAGCATCTCTGGCTAATTAGATGCCAGTTGTACCTGTCTACATTTGTGACAGCACAAAAATATCTCCAGACATTTCCAAAGGTTCCCTAGGAGCAAACCACCCACGTGAGAACTACTACTCTATAATCTACAGGGGGGGAGGTGACGGGGGGGGGGGGTTGGATTCCCTTCCTAGTCTAATTGGTCACAGCGTCTTCAGTTGATGCCACCTCTTCTAGGAAGATTCCCTACCTTCCCTAGGCAAAATTTGCTGCTCCCTTCATTGGCTTGTAATCGTTTGTTTGCTCATCTGTCTGGTCTGCTAGACTAGAAGCCTCTCAAGGGCAGGCTTCGTTTATATCTGTCTGTCATTGGCACTGAGTAGAGGGTAGTGAACAGAGCAGGAAAGATTAAAGAAAGAAAAATTAAATGCTACTTACTAAGCACCTACTATAGGCCAAGCACAAAGCCACAACTGCTTGTGGCATGATTTCCTTCAGTCTTCTCAGTGAGTTTGTAAAGTAAGTATCATTATGTCCATTTTGCTGTTGAAGAACTGAGGCTTACTGAGAAATATCTTGATTCTAAGTAGCAAGTATTTGAATTGACTGAGGATTTGAATCCACCTTCTTCCCAACCTGTGCTGTACCTTAGAGGCCTCCCACAACCTCCCAGTTGAAAGGAGGACTTTCTTGAATACATTCCTTGTCCTGTGTTTGAGATCAGAAAACTGGGGTGGTTTACCCAAGGTCAACAAATGAATAGAAATGACTGACCTACTTGAAGAAACAATCTATCGTGGTCCAAAGAGAAGGCACCAAGCATTTTTCACTCTTCCTGAAAAGGTCAAACTAGAGGCAGCAAGACCCACAGTGAAACCTTTTGGCAATTTTGGAAAGTTCGGCCTGCAGCCTGGGGGAAGAGCTAAGGCCCATGCCGACCTCACCCTAGCTCCTCTCTCCACCTCTGGCTCAAACACCAGCTGGCACCAGGCTTGCCTTGTGGAGCATAAACTGCTAGGGGCCCAAGTCCTGGGTGCAGGAAGGAGGCATCCTCCATCCTAGACTTGACCACGGCCAGTGCAGGTGCCGCCCATTATGCCACAGATTCTGAGAAGCACTGCAGATATGCTGAGGGGGACATACAGAGCGGACAGCAGACTCCAAAAGGTTAATATCCTCCTTTTCCAATGGTTACCACAGTTGCTATGGATATCTCCTACAGGAGGCTTTGCAAGTTCCACATGAAGGGGCTGAAATTAATAAACTCCTTTGAACTCAGAGGAAACAAACCAGGTCGGGCTGCAAATGCTGCAACCTGTTTATTTCCAGCTTGGACAGGGGTCCTAGATGTGCAGATGTGTGTGCAGGGGGCATCTGAATGTTTCTCTGTGAGTGTGTGTGAGTTTCAGTCACACACGTGCGACTGTGTGTGTGCCTTTGTTTTGTCTGTGTGTACAAAACATGGAGGCAGGTCAGGACAGGACGAAGCTGTCTGCCTACCCCAAAGGGCAAAGATTTATTTGATAGCTTTCCCAACTAGACAGCAAGATACTCAAGGTCAAGGGCTGTTTTTAATTCATCTCTGCAATCCCATTAACACCTAGCCCAGTGCCTTTTAGATGTTCGGTGACTGTTTATTGAACAGTTTCATCTGTTCATTTAACAAATAATTTTGAGTGCTAGCTATGAGCCTGGTACTGTGTTATGCACAGAGGTTATTGCCACAGTCAAAAGACAGAGAATCCTTCTTTATGGAGCCAGGGTCATGGGGGAGATGAATGGGTAGATGAAGAAATTCCCAAATGAAAGGTCATATAAGTACCTTTCCCGTGGCTGGTGTGTGTGTGTGTGTGTGTGTGTGTGTAGACACATATATTTATGAAAAGACAAAAGAATTGCTTGAAAAATCAGGTGTCAGTGAGAAAAAGAGTCCATGGATCAAAGATAAAGAACACAGACTCTGGAGTCAGAGCCTGGAGATTCAAGTCCTGCCTCTGTTGCTAATTAGCTTCATGTCCTCAGTCAATCAAAGCCTCCATTTACTCACTCATTGAGTAAATATTTTTTGCACACCTACCATATGCCAGTTACCTCCCAGGCCCTGGAACAGAGTAGACCTCAATCTTCGCCCTCGTGGAATCATGATTATAAAACACCATGAGTATCATAAAACGGGAGAATTGGTGAACAAAAGGTGTCACAGCCAAAGACTGTGGCCCAGGGAACCAGGGAAGGTGTCTGAGGGAAGTGACACTAAAACCAAGCCATGAAGGAAGCATGCAGTTCAGCCAGGTGACAGGTAGAAGGAAAAGGGGTCCAGGCAGAAGAAAAAGTGGATTCAGAGGCCTTGATGCGAGTCACTATGGCATGTTTTGAAGGGCTAGAGGAAACTGACTGTGACAGCAGCCCAGGGCACAAAGGGGAAAAGAGACTGCATGTGTGAATATGTTTCCATGCATATGTGTGTGTTTGCAAATCGGGATGAGTGTGTCAGTTGTGTATGTATTTTTAGGCATCGGTGGGGGGGGTGAGTCTGTGTGTGCATGTGTGTGTCTTTGTGTGCATGCATGTCCAAGCATATGTGTGTGAGTGAGTGTGTCTGTCTGAGTGTTTGTGTCCAGGCATATGGGTGCAAATTTATTTGCCTGAACGAGTATACATGTCCAGGTATGCGAGTATGAATGTGTTGGAATGAGTATCCATGTGTACATGTGTGTTCGTACATGCGTGTGTGTGTGCATGAGTCTGTATATGTGTCTACATTCACCTATATGTCCAGGAATATAAGTGTGGGTGAGTACACAATCCTTACAAACAAGCTGGCAGATACCATGACCAGAAAGCCACAGAGAGTGGAATAAGACTTCCTATGGGAGCTCTGTAACCACACAGCAAAATCAATATTCTAACCAAATTGCTTTTATAGATAATGTATCATGTAAGAAAGGTTTTAATTAAAGTGCAGCCTCTACGACTCACAGATCTCAGTGCTCTGCCCAGGTGGGGCACATGTTGGGGTCCACCTGACAGAGAGCCCTCCCTTCCCCTGTCCTCTGTGGCTGAAGTTCTCACCTGCCTTTTGGAAATCCATAAAATCAGAGTTTATGTGGGAAATGCTGTTCATGAATGTTCCAGAAAACTATTCAAAAATATTAACAGTCAAATAAATACAGAAAAAAACAAACTATTTTGCCTAAAATATTAAAAGTGTATTTTAAAAATATTAATACTTTGCTGTGGCAAGGGCCCAATATGCCAGGCATGATGGTGGTAGGTGTGTAGATTGTTACATATTTTCTGAAGGGCATTTAAACCATGTATATCTAAAACTTTAAACTTGACCTACCTTTGGATTTAGCATTTCTGCTTCTAGGAATTTAGCCAAAGAAAATAATCACTCAGCCGGGCTCGGTGGCTCAGCCTGTAATCATGCGACTTGGGAGGCTGAGGTGAGTGGATTGCCTGAGCCCACAGGTTCGAGACCCACCTGGGCAACTTGGGGAGACCTCATCTCTACAATAATAATAAAAAAAAATCAGCCGGGCGTGGTAGCATGCGCCTGTAGTTCCAGCAACTTGGAAGGCTGAGGCGGAAGGATTGCCAGAGCCCAGCAGGTCGAGGCTGCGGTGGCCGGAAGCAGCCACTGCACTCCAGTCTGGGTGACAGAGTGAGACTCCAACTCAAAAAAAAAAAAAAAAAGAAAAAGAAAATAATCACTCAAATGGGCAGCTTAAATATAAAAAGTTGCTCAGCAAAGTATTGTTTATAAAATGAAATGACTTTCACGACGGTGTGATTTTTTTTTCCTATAATTGGTCTCTAATGGCTTAGAACAAAAGGTAGTAAGCATTCCACATTTTAAGTAGAGTGACTGCCAGTATTGGGCCAGCCTCCTGCCTGAAAGGTTAGGTAGGTTAGAGGCAGTGAAGCGCTAGAAAATGTCAGCTCTGGAGGTGTCAGATAATGCTACTTTCCATGGTGTAAATATCCCCACCAGGGCTGATTTCAAGTTTCCAAAGTGCCCTCAACTGCATACAAAATTTGGAAGAGATACTATCACAAAGTCAATATGAGTGGTGTCAGCATACCATGAGTTAGAGGGCAACTTCAGCAGAACTAACCCTGATCCTTTGCTCTCTGTGCCCCATAGGAAATAGAAAAAGGCAGGGAGGGAGAGTGAAGTCATCCTCTGGAGATGTGCAAGGTTGGTGAAGAGAGAGATTCCCTACCTCCTGTCACTTCCTTGGAGGTGTCACTTCTTGCAAACAGATGAGGAAGATACAAAGAAAATAGCTTACTAAGTTTGGAAACATTTATAAGAAGGGGCAGCCCGTCACTCGTCCTGCTTTCTGACCAGTCTAGTACTCCCAAAGCTAAATGTGAAGACAAGACATGGGAATACAATGATAGTTCAGACTGACCACGAGGAGGAGAAGGGAGAAGGACCACCTTGCTCTCTCACAGTTCCTGCTTCTTAAGAGGAATGGATGATGGCGGGGGGAAGGGACACCTTAAATAGCATATGAGCTTGACGTTGTCACATGACCAATATGGAGTCTTAAGAACCAAGACGAGATTTTAAATACCAGAATCTGCCTGTATGAATTATGCTAAGGGTCTCCTTGAGGAAGCACATGAGGTGACGGGATGGGGAAAATTTGAAAGAGCAGAGTTAATAGCAGTTATTGGAAAAATATTTACTTTCATGTTTTACGTCAGTGGTCTGAGACTTGCCAATCGAATTAGCCATACTTTTGAAATAACTCAAGCATCCATACAATGGGAATTCAGCATAATATAGTGCATCTGTTTAATAGAACAGCATGCAGCTACTCAAAGTTGTTAATATACATTGTGTGTGTATGCATGTGTATGTGGGATCAGTAACTTAATTCAAGTAACACACAATAATCACTAGTGTATGCTTCTTTGGAGTTTCTTAAATTTAAATTCTATATTCCCATTTTAACTAGACAGTTGATAACTCTGTATTTTTTTAATCTCTTTTCCGTAGGTCTACTCCGATATGGCCAATACCAGAGAATTAGCATTCACAGTGCATTCTTCCTTCCATAGTTACCAACGTGGAAATATGACCACAATAAATAGGTAAGTGGGAATAAAAGTGATTCATAGATAACTATGTACAATATAATCTTATTTTTGTGAAAGAACAAACCATATGTATAATTATCTGTATGGAGATTCACACACATTAAGAGTTGTTGTTTTGGGTGGAGTGGGGCTCAGAGACCTTGATTTAGTCATTCATTCAACTTTGCTATGACTTAATTAATATTTATTAAGTTCTCACCATGTGTCTGAGACACTCTGCTAGGCACTAATACTTTCCTGTTTTATATGTCTGCTCTATAGATATTTTAGCCTACAATTGACAAGCATATTTAAAAATCAGGGCAGGGAAACAGAGAGCTTTTATTCTGTTGGAAAATGAAGTACTTAGCACATAGTACTTAGAACTTAGTGGATGTTTGGTATTGGTGGTCATTATCTTATCATTCTGTGAGTTAGTTTTATCTGCTTCGCTTCTTGAGCAGTTGTTACAACAACAATAATGATAACAAGTATTTAAATAGTATTTCTTCAATGAACCACAGGTAGAATTTTG
The DNA here is from genome assembly GCA_963574415.1 of Tarsius wallacei. Classification (NCBI taxonomy): domain Eukaryota; kingdom Metazoa; phylum Chordata; class Mammalia; order Primates; family Tarsiidae; genus Tarsius; species Tarsius wallacei. The sequence continues at coordinate 28,395 of CAUYQG010223795.1, read as the reverse complement.
AATATTTACTTGGTTTTCACAATAACTCTGTGATGTGGCTATTAGTCTTATTTTACACATCAGGAAACTGAGGCAGAAATGTAGTTCCTGCAGTAATAGGTCTCTTTCTGCCATTCTCCCCAACCTGGCCTGGAACTCAGGAGAACTTTCGTCACCCCTTCTGTCCCAGGAACTGCTCTGATAGGGACAGTAGAAGTATGCGTGTGCACGCACACACCCAGAAATGGATTAGGAGGCGACTGGCCTGGGTTATGGAGAGTGACTCAGGCGGTCAGAGGAATAGGTGGCATAATGCAGACAAATATGAGATAATAAGTCTGACGCCAATGAGCCGAAAGAGAGGGAAAACACATACAAATAAAAAGTGACCAGTTCCTCCAGCCTGGAAAGGGATTTAGAGGTTACTGTTTAAAAAAAAAAAAGAAAAGAAAAGAAACAAAACCCAAAAAACCCTTCCTTGAAGTTGTCAGCACTTTGTCAGAGTAAACTTGGGAGTCGGGGCTTCCTGTGTCCATGCCTGTGGCATCCCTCTCCACTGATAGAAGCCAGGAGTGAGTGGGTCTGGTCATGCCATCCTGCTGAGGCCGGCTGGGAGGAGGAGGGCCCCTTGTGATCCTGGTGTGTCTGCTGTGGGTGCACGTTGATACTGTGGCCAAAGCAAGAGGATGACCTGGAGTGACAGGAATGTGGGACCTTTGCACAGGCAAGCAAGATGCAGTGTAGAGTGGGGAGAAAATGAGTTTCAGCAACTCAGAGACAGGAGTCTCAGGAAGGTTGGAGAATCTGGGAAGGATGGTAAAGTAGATGTGAATTGCAGATGGCCAGGGTGAACAGAATGCGTTTAAAAGGGCTAAGATTGGAATGACTCAGCTAAACAGGACAGATGGCAGCCAGAAAGAAAGTCTGCTGAGGCAGCAATGCTTCAACCCCAAGATTCGCAGTGCATGAAGTTGCCGAGTTGAGATAACCTGTGGTCTGGAGGAAAGAAGACTGGTGCCAAACAGATCGGGATTTGGGTTGTATTCTTTCCATGGAATACCTGTGCTTGTTTAAGCAAGCACTTCAGGGTTCTGAGCCTCCATCTCCTAATCTTTAAAACACGGAGCTGAGAGGTGGACGGGATGAGAAGATGTGCTTGAACTGAGCCTTCAGCCAGCTCTGCTGGGCTACAGACATGTGTGGACATATCTGGTGAGTTGGTGGGGAGGGCTGGATGGAGGATTATTTGAGGGCAGGAATGGTCTAAACAGCCTCCTAGAAGACAGGGCAAAAGTTCAGGAAGTGTAAATAATCCAGGGACAATGCCCTCTGTGGTTGGATGGAGAAGAGGTTCTGAGCACAGTGTCAGGCTTACGGCTTAAGCCATGCCCAGGAGTCATTCCTGAGCCCAAAGGGCACATAGAAAGTAACAACAAAAGCAACCACAACAATGATGTGAAGACGTAAGTGACTCCATCTTAGATGCTAATCCACCATGTTGACTTTTGATTAGCCCCAGTCCTGCGAATGTCTCCTGATTCTTACTTTATTTACTAACCTTGATATAGCAACATATCAACCTTGAAGTTATTGCACGAATGGTAGGCTTTGGTGCATATAGCATTCTTGACTGTCCTGGAGGGTTGCCTTTCCTTGTGGTATATAAGCCCTCCATCTGAGGAGTAAATGACAGAGGTCTATCAATCTTGTGGCTGCCCAAGGCCATACTGCCATCTGTAAGCTCTCCCAAGAAAATACCCTTTACTCATAAACTGGATTTGTCTGTTGATCTTTGGTTTCTCATTTCGTTTGGCATTTAGGGGCCTCTTTGCATATATGGTTCTTTCACAAAACAAATGACAACTAATTCACACTTATGAGGTCAATATCATTACTCCCATTTACATGTAAGGAAACTGAGGCCCAGAGAGGTAAGGTAACTTACCCCAGGTCACCCAGCTAGTAAGTGGCAGAGCTTGGATTCAACTGTGTATACTCTTCAAAAAGACTTTCAACTTGACCTGACTCTAGTCAGGTTCCTCAAGTCCCCTTTAGGACTAAGCCCTGACCTTAGTCTCTGTGCTTATTCCAAGCCCACTCCTTCTGGTTTTAGTAAGAATCCTGTTGGGTCAGTTTATTGAAAATCTCCCACCCCCAATATCTTATCACCCTAGAATGCCTTTGACAAAAGCCCTGTTAGGTCAGTTTTGTAAAGAAGGGCCCTGTGTCTTAGTCATCTTCCACCCACTGCCCCCGTCCAGCTCCTTGGCTATAAATCCACACTTACTTTCATTGTATTTGGAGTTGGACCCAGTATCTCTCTCCTACTTCAAAACTCCGTTGTGGTAGACTCTCTTGGATAAAATCTTCTTCACTGTCTTATTTATTTATTTATTTATTTTAAGTTGAAGTCTCACTCTGTCACCCCGGCTGGAGTGCAGTGGCATGGTCATAGTTACTGCAGCCTCAGCATGCTGGGCTCAAGCAATCCTTTGGCTTCTTTCTTCCAAGTAGTTGAAACTACAAGCTTGCAGCACCACATCCAGCTAATTTTTAAAAAAATTTATTGTAGAGATGAAGTCTCACCAAGTCAGGTAATCCTCCTGCCTCTGCCTCCCAAAGTGCTGTGATTACAGGCGTGAGCCGTTGCACCCAGCCTCACCATCTTTACCAAGTGTCATGAATAATTCTTTCTTTAACATTCTCAACCACTACACACACTGCTCCAATGCTAGACAAAAATAAAACCTACAAGAGGGGCTCCCATGAACACTGGTAGACATTGGGAGGGGAGAGAACAATTATATGTGTTGTCCTAGACAGTAAGCTAGCTTGGCCATCTAAGAGCTTAGCATGGCAACCATGGCAGAGGAGCACAGGGGAAGGAGAGAACTCATTCTTGAGCAATCCTGAAAAAAACACTGAGGAATCGGCTGCCTGCAGAGACATTTGCTTGAGGCCAAGACTTTCCATGGAAGCAGGTGGGGCCAGTGAGTGGTGGGGGTATTCGAATTGCCCAGACCTGTGAGCTTGTAAGAAATGGCACATGTTCCCCTCTTTTCCATGATTTGTGGTAGAGAGGCGAGATGCAATTTTCTTGGAGAGAGAACAGGGCTGAGCAAGTCCAGTTTACTCAGAATTCAAGAGTGTGTCTATGAAGCTAAGGAAGATTCAGGATGCTTCGAGCAGGGAAAGCGATTTCAGGGTGACCTTGCGGAAGGAGCCAGCGTTATGAAATGTTTCTGATCGAGTGGAACAAGATAAGCTGTTCATGTGGCGGAAGGGTTCAAAGCCCTGGACACCAGCTGAAATAAGAAAATTCAATTTCTGGCATAAGATTGTGCTTTTTCTGCCTTCTAGAAGAATACACACACCCACCCCTCCTCTCTCCCTAAGGAAAGCATTGTGCTCCTTGGTGGTAATTCTGACACAAACAGGGTGGTAAAGGCAGGTTTGCCTTTATGGTGCAGGTGATGCCACCAGCAGGTACTTAGAAGCAGGATTTCTGCTTCATTCCAACAACTTCAAGGCAACTTCACATATGGTCAGGACTGGGACCAGAGAGTGACCGAGGGCTATTTCAATGTCCTTCTGTGTTCTTTCATTCTTCCACAAAAGACTCCTCTATGCTTATCTAAAACACTACTGCCCAGCAGAACTTTCTGCCCTGATGGAAACGTTCTATGTCTGTACTGCCCAGCAAGGCAGCCCTCTGGCCACATGTGACTACCCAGCACTTGAAATGTGGCCAGTGAGACAGAGACTCCATTTTTAATTTATTCATTTTAATTAAATGAAATAGCCATATGTGGTTAGTGGCTAACTCACTGGACAGCATAGCTCTAAAAGATTCAGTGGGAAGGGCATGACATCCTCAGGCCTACCCAAAATGGGCTTGACTTCTACCTCTACCATTTGCTAGCTGTGTGGTCTTGGGCAGGTTTCTTAACCTCTCTGACCCATATCTGGAAAATGGATATGATGGTATCTATGTTGCAGGATTTTTGTGGAAATGAGTTGCATGTACAGATACCCAGGGGACCATATGCATATTGCAAATCTTAGCTGTAGTTATTAAGTCATGGGTATGTCTGCAGCTTCGCAATTGGCTGGGGACTTCTCAGTTGTGGACATGGGTTCTTGCTATCACTGACAGGGCAAGGTGATGTTGAGAAGTGAGGTGTCTTCTCTGTATTTTTCTGTGGAACTAGAGTGAATAGGGATCCTGCAGGGGCCAACCAGTAAGACAAGCGTAGACTCAGAGGCCCCCACCAGGCAGAAGGTGTGCTGGGTGCTGGTTGGTGGGCAAGTGGGACTGGGCGGTGGCCTTTCCCACCCCGCAGCTGGGCCTGCCCTGATTACCACCAAGGCTGGACAAGGCCTGTCTCCTCGAGAGGGCAAGGGTGAAGAGAAGCACGTGACACAGTTGGGAGGGAGAGAGAGGATGTGAGGTCAAGACAAGCTCAGGGAAGACACAAGGGGACAGAGAGACAGGGAACGAGATGGAAATAGATGGAAGCAGGGACATCAAAAAGCAGAGGAACAGATAGGAAGGCACAGAGAGAGTCAGGGAGGGCAGACAATGGCGAGGATAACTGAGCAGGGACACACGGGGAGCAAAGGACAGAGATACAGAGACAGAGACAGAGGTAGAGACACTGAGATACAGAGACAGACACGGAGACAGAGACACAGACACCGAGATACAAAGACAGACACAGAGACGAGACAAAAAGACAGAGACACAGACACAGAGACAGACAAATAGAGACAGAGACAGAGATAGAAAGACTGAGATGCAAAGAGATAGAAAGACTGAGACAGACACAGAGACACAGGAACAGAGTCAGAGGTACAGAGACACAGAGGCAAAGAAACACAGAAACAGAGACAAAGACACAAAGACAGAGACAAAGAGACAGAGGCAAAGACATTGGAATCCAGTGACAGAGATACAGAGACACAGAGACAGAAAAACAGAGAGACAAAGACCTAAAGACATAGACACAAAACACAAAGACAGAGACACAGAGACAAAGACACAGAAACAGAAACAGACACAAAAAGACAGAGATGCAGAAATGAAGAGACAGACACAGAGAAATAGAGATATAGAGACAGGCAAAATGAATAAGCACAGAGAGAAAGAAAGGCAAGTCAAGACAGACAGAGAATCCCAAGTCTCACACAGGCACACACACTGAGGAGAGAGACAGAGACAGGCTGAGAGAGACAAAGCAAAACACAGAAGGAGAAAAGATGAAAAGATGAAGAAGGAGAATGCAGGAGAAGAGAGGAGAGGGAAGACAGAGATGAAAAGGGACAGAGATACCCCCAGCTCTGGAAAGTGCAGACCTACAGGACAGTGAAAAAACATTTCAAATGAGAAAAGCAAGCAGTGTGGCTAAGCGCTCCCGGGAGACTGAGGTGCCGGGTGGGGAGATGGGGGAGGTCAGACCGGCCTCCACGAAGGGCAGGTGCAGCAGGGTGCAGACCTGAGACGTGTGCCTTGGGGCTGCTCTTGTTCCTCCGCCTCCTGACCACGCACGGGGGGCTCGTGCACCCAGGGAAGGACTCCTGAGCCCCCGCTCTCCTGCCCGCCCTCCCTCTCTTCCTCCCAAGTCGTTAATCTTGGAGGACAGCTTGGTCTTTTATTAGCTATCTTCAAGGGTCAGCTTAGAAGTATCTGAGGAGATACCGGTTCAGAACGTCATTTGTCATCTGGGGGCCTGACGGGTGGCTACAGTGACTCAGCCCCCTTCTGTCCTTCCTGGAACCTGGGAGGCCAAAGCTGCTCTTAACCTTTTCCCTAAATGGAGTTTTAATTCCTCTCCCGTTCTCTTTGTTTGCTCCCAGAGCAGGACTACAGGGACAATAGGTGACCACAGGCAGAAAAAGTGGGGACTGTTCCTCGCAGGGAAAGGAGGGGGTGTCCCTGCTCCCTGCTCTCCTCAGAACAGCTGTCCTCAGCCTTGGTTGCCTCTGGGACTCTCCTGGAAGTTTTGGAGAATGTTGAGTCTGGGCTCACACACAGAGATTGGGATTTGGGGTGAGGCCAGGGCATTGCTTGTTTAAACCTGTCCTTCGGGCCTTCTCATGAGCAGCCCAGACGGGGATCTGCTGGGCTGGATCATCCTGTTTGCCTTCTTGCCATCGTTCAAGTCTTAAAAGTGGCAGCATCTCCTCGGAGAGGTCTTCCGAGATAACCGTCCTTCAAACAACTCTCTATCATCAATACTCCACTCATTTTTGATCAAGCATTAGTAGCAGTAAAATAGTGATTAAGAGCCTGGACTCTCAAGCCGGAGCGTGTGGGTTCCAATCGCCAAGCCACCCCTCCATAGCTAGGAGACCTTGGGCCAGTCATTCATTCTCTGTGCCTCCATTTGCCCTTCTGTAAAATGGGAACAATAACTTCTCCAAGAATTCTTGCCCTGATTCAATGAGTTAACAAATGCAATGTGCTTGAAGAGCACCTGGCACCAAGTGAAACCTGTATTCACGTTTGCCACTGTTACTACCTTGGTTTTTGTTTATCCCACCCGCCCCCCGCCCCCCGCCGGTTGAGTGCAGGCTTCATTACTAGGCCACGATGATCATCTTCATCATCCCCATTTTGCCGATGAGGAAACTGAGGCAGGAGAGAATTAGAAACATAAACAAGGAGCTAGGTTTATCCAATCCTGTTTGACAGTGGTCCTCTTGAGCTAGTGAGGGCAGGGAGCCTGTGTAGGAAGCTGGTAAGAGGTTGGGCAGTTGACTTGTTTGATGCTGGGCTGTAGGGTTTGAGTGGACATCAGCAAGGGAGAAAGGTGTTCCAGGCAGAGGAAGTGGTGTGCTCAGTGGTGGGAAGGAGCATCTGGGAACGGTGCATGGCCTCAGGTAGTATCAGGAATGGGGATTGGTGAGGAGGGGTAGGTAGGCAGGTCCAGGGTCTAAGAGCTCTGGAGGAAATGCAAGAGACAGAGAGTTTTATTTAGGTTTTTATTCTGTGCCCACATAGAGATGGAGAATGACTAGGATGCAGGTCTCCTAACTTTCGGTCCTTGACTCTTGCCCATGAACTGTGGTCCAGCTCATGAAAGTCTCAGGCAACTGTGATCTGCATCTGCAGTTGGGTGGGGTTGTCTGGGTTAGAAACTCAACTCGCCCATTCTCCAGCTGCATGCTCTTGGGCAGGTTCTGCAATTTGCGTCTGCCTTGGCTTTCTCTTCTGTAAAAAGAGTTCAGCAACCCACTCTGGAGGGTAGAGAAAACTAGAACAGTTGAAACAATTATGATTGAGAAGTGGAGCAAAGCAAAAAAGAAAGGAAGGGAGAAAGAAAAAAGGAAGGAAGGGAGGACAGACAAAAGAAGGAAGTAAGGAATGAGAAAGGAAGAATAAGGAAGGAGGAATGATGAAAGAAGGCAGGAGGGAAGAAGGAAGAAGGGAGGGAGGCCAACTATTCTGTTTTTCTAAGACTGAGGGGCTTCCACAGAGGAATGGCTTGCAAGTGGTAAAACCAGGAACATCCCAGGGAAATTGAGATAAGTCAGTCACCCTAAAGGAAGGTCTAAAAGAGTACAATTTAATCATTCCAAAAAAAGTAGTCAAAAAGAAAAGAAAATCAAGCCACAGCACAACCAACTGAGGTAAGATTTCATGCAGGACTTCCTGATTGCTGAACAAAAGGCAAGATTGGGCATGCCCTTTAGCAACTAAAGGAAGCTTAGCATCCTGGAGGAGACTAGGAAAAATGCTAAGGCATCTTCCTTTGGATGAAATGACTGGGTTGATGCTGATCATTCACTGTGACAGGGTCAGCTGGGGTTCTACTAGCCTGTGACCATCGCCCTCTGCAGAGCCAGCAGCATGTTACAAATGCCAGACATCAGCGGCTTAGGGGGATGCTCAACCCGACTCTGACTGAGCAGTTGAGGGGATGGCATATGCTCGGTGGCACGTAGCCTAATCTCAGAGAAAGTGCTCTGATGGAAAGATTCATGACAGTCATCTGGGCTGCAGACACCAGGCCTTAACTTCCAATTCTGAGAGCCCCGCGGCGCTCTCCTCTTACCTGCCGGCTGGCATTGCCTCCGTTCTTGGGCAAGGCAGATTTACAGCATATTATCAGCAAATGAATGTCACAGCTGGTCTCTGTGTTTCAGAGGACAGGAAAGGAAAGAAGGTCAGTTTAGAAAAAGAGGCCTAGGATTCAGGTGATTCAGAACCATTTTCTAACCTGTTGTGTAGACAGGCTGGAGATACAGGGTGGGGTGAGGGCAAGGGAGACCCTGAAGCCTTTGTCTTCAGATGGCACCCAGTTCTGCAGGAACGGGTAAATGAATACAGCAAACCAGGGCATTTCCAGAACATGGGAGAACATTCTAGGCTCCACTTGTAAGCAGAGGGTTGTCCCAGCTCTGAAAAGGGGGAACACCTCAACACCACAGCTTCAATGCATTTCCTCATTTGCTGGACCATGGTGGTCCAATGTGTTTCTGACATGTGGCCCCCTGAGGACCAGTAGACAGACTCATGAGGGACTGCAGCCTTCAGGCGCCAGGGCAGTATCATTGAAAGCACAAGTTCTGTTTTATTTTCCCCAACTTGATATTATGGAAATTTTCAAATATTCAGAAAAGTTGTAAAAGTCATGCAATAAATACCACTCAGATTCAGCAGCTAATATTGTGCAATGATTGCTCTCTCTGTCCATCTGTCATACCTATTTGTATGTATGTGTGTGCTCTTCTGCATTATTTAAAGTCATGGACATCATGATTCTTGACCCCTAAATACTTCGGTCTCCTAAGAGCAAGGCATACTCTTATACAATGAGTCCCCTTCACACAAACCTTCAAGTTGCAAACTTTCAAAGATGCGAACGTGCGTTTGCCTTATTTGAGGAGGCACTGATAGTCTTTGAGGCACAGGACCCAGATGTAGAATGGTACATGAAGGTCACAGCAGCCGTTCAGAAGGCAATCCAGTGCTGCCATGTCATCTATGAGGAGAAAAAAGAGCTACTACCCAGACATCACTGAAGCATTTTTTCAAGAGGGCAGATAGAAGTGAATCCAGTCAGAACCAGATCCTGTGCCATCAGCATCAGGCGTGAATGAAATTTCAGCCTGCCCTCCATCTCCTATTGCTGAAGACCCTTCAGCTCTGCCATCTCCCACTTCCTCGCCCTCCTCCAGTCAGTAGCTCTTCTTGCCTGTTCGCTCGAGGCCAGCCCCTGTAAGCCAGCTGCTGTACTGTACTGTTCTATGATATTTTTCAAGGCACCGTACTGTAAGATGAAAATGTTTTCTTTATTTTTTGTGTGTCTTTTATGAATTATTTGTGTGAAAAATATTATAACCCTATTACAGTACAGTACTATATAGCCGATTGTGTTAGTTGGGTACCTAAGTTAACTTTATTGAACTTAAGAACGTGATGTCAGAACGGAAATCATTCGCATGTAGGGGATTTGCTGTACATCCACAACATCATCTCAGAAAATGAACAAAGATTTCATTTTTCTCAAGAATGCATTACAGCCACTGTCCCATCAAGATCCACAAACTATATAATATTTATTATGTCATTGTGACATCTCTTAACCTAGATGCCACCCCCACACACACACAAGCATATTTTTATGACACTGACTTTTTGTAGAGTCCAGGTGCCTGGGAGAACATCCCACATTCTGGATTTGCCTGATTGCTTTCCCACACTGTCATTGACTTTTTCCTTTGCCCCCTATATTTTCTGTAAACCGGAATTTGGGCCTAAATGAGATTGGAGTTAAACTAGTTTCTAGTTAACTCACATTAGATTCATGTTTGACCTTTTCAGCAAGGATTCTTTATAGAAGATGCTCTGTACTTCATATGGTACCACATTAGGAGGTAAATGACATTGGGGTGTCCTGCTGTCAGTGTAGAGAAGTGTATCACTTGGTTGAGGCTGTGACAGCAGATCACCCATTGTGAAGACACACTGTACCCTTCTTTGCTTTAGAAAGGTACCTCTTGTCCCCAAAAACCTTTCTCCAAACTGGTATGATATCCCTTGCTCATTCTTGTTTGAAATAATTATTAGATTATAAGTTTAAAAATGATATATTTTCTAAGTCTTTCATTCTATTACTCTTTCTATACTAGCTGGATTAAGAATTCTTGATAAATATGTTTGTTCTTTCTCTTTCTCTCTCTCTCTCTCTCTCCCTCTTTCAGGGATCCCTGTGGATTCATGGAGTTTTAGCCACTCTGTGAGTAACAATCAACTTCTGTTGTTTCTCATGCTAAAATAGTCTCAAATTTGGCTAAGACTCATAAAGCTGGTTTGGGGACTCTTTTGACACATTTCCATCATTTTTGACACCTCTTTGCTTTCTGGAACAACTAGATGACCCAAGTTCACCTTGTATTATATTTCCTTGCCCCAGACCTGGAGTCAACCATTTCCCCAAGCAATGCTGCTTCTTTTAGCGGGCAGTTGGTAAAAATTTCACCAAAATCTGGGCTCCAAACTCTGCTGCTAGACAGCATGTGCTTAAATCCTAGTTCTGCCACCTGCTAGCTATGTAGCACCTCATAAGTTGCCTCACTGGTCGGTATCTCAGTTTCTCATCTATAGAATGGGGATAATGATAATGATATAGCCCACCTTGTAAGACCACTGAAAGGATTATCTATATTCATATTTGTAAATCTGTTCATGCAGTAGTTGGCATGTAGTGTGTACTATACAGATGTTTGCTATATATATAACATATTGTATTATACATATTTTAATATTGTGTAATATATAATATATGGATTATGTACCTATATATTATGTATTACACAGTATATAACCTCAGTTTATGTAAGCAGAGGAAGAGGGTGGAGAAGACCTCAGGCACCCTGAGACAGAGCAAAAACTTTTTAAAACAAAGATTTATTCTATTCAATTAGGATAAGCATAAGTAAAAATGTCATTATATTTATTTTTACTCTTTTTACTGCTATTAATGGCAAGTGATACTGACATAGCAACTGATCTGACATGTGCTGTCTTGAAAAACTTCTTTTTAATAGAGTGAATTTTTATTGAAATAAAACATAAATGTACTACAAAACTTTTAATTTGGGGAGGGAAGATGGTGGCTTACATCTGTAATACCAGCACTTTGGGAGGCAGGAGTTCAAGACCAACCTAGGCACCATAGTGAAACCTCATCTCTACAAAAAAAATAAATAATTTGTCAGATGTCGTAGCTCATGTTGGTCATCCCAGCTGCTCTCGAGGCTGAAGTAGGTAGATTGCTTGAGCCTAGGAGCTTGAGGTTGTGGTGAGCCATGATCATGCCACTGCACTTCAGCCTGAGCGACAGAGTGAGATCTCCAACATAAATAAATAAATAAATAAATAAATAAATAAATAAATGTATTTTTAAAAAATCAAATGAGTCAATTTTCAAAAAAATAACTAAATCCTAATCGCTATGTCAAAGATGAATGATGATGGCATGAGAGTGCTCATGATTTTAGCAAACCCGTGATACAGTTGCCTGGGGAGAATCCTTATTCCCATTGTTTGAAATGATTTTATTTTTAAAATGGAAATACTTTCAACATCTCTGAATGCATGTGCTATAATGTTCACTGGTATTGGGGTCCTGCAGGGCTGAAGAGCCCATTGGAGAGCATAAGAGAACTCCATGAGGCAACAAAAATAGAGTTCGGAGTTCATCTTAATCATATTCTCCTCACCTACCTTTCAGTGAGGATATGTGGGTGAAGGGAGGGCTGAAATTTCAAGGAAGGCTGTGCCTAGGAGAAGATAATACAGTTCTGTGCTGAGACTTCTTATGGTTTACGAGGGAGGAACCAAAAAACCCTGGATTTATCTTTTGGAGAGCAGGTCCCTTGTAGTGCAGGCTTCCCCTGCTAAGTAAATGTTCTAGGAACCCATTGGCATTGGTGTACCAGCTAGTGTTGTTGTGAGAGGCTGCATTCAGCATCAGTGATTTTTTTTTTTTTGCGATTTTTTTCAACACACTTGCCCATTTCATGTTGGGTGATTTACAAGAACACCTGCCAACCCCTCGCTAAGTGTTCAGCAGTTTTTGACCAAAACCTGCATGACCCCTGTGCCCCATCCTCCCTATTCACCCTATCTCACTCAAGTGACTTTTTTATACCCCCCGGATAAAAAAAGTCCTCAAGGGAAAATGTTTTGTGTTTGTGGAAAAGGTGAGACCAAAAAATGGCAGAAGCACTAAAAGGCATAAAAATTGATGAGTTCAAAAACTTTTTCTAGCAGTGGAAAAAGCATCTGGATAGGTGTATTGTATCAAACAAAGAGAACTTTGAAGGTGACTGAAGTTTAGACATATTAGAATAAATCCACAATATTTAATAAATTCCGGGCTTTGGGGACTCGCCCCCCCCCCACCCCGTGTATATATGCCTTGGTTAGAAATGCTCATCTTAAACACAGCATCAGAGACCACAGACTGTCTGCTTCATGGATTCTCTTTGCATGGAAAGAGACTTCCCTTTTCAGCCACAATCACTTGTGACTTCTTTTTATTGAACCCTGGAACCCAGAGAGTCATGTGACTACAAGATGGGGTTCATTGCCCAGTATCCCACAGAGAACTGAAAATGAACTTAGTCAAGAACCCAGGACAGAAAAGAGCAAGAATCAGGGATAACCATACTGAAGCAGAGAAAGGAAAAGAGAGAAGGGAATCTTGCATGGGGCTTGCTTACGCAGTTGAAGGCTCAGTTTCATGCTTTGACGTTTAGTCACTCATTGACCCTTTAATGAGCATCTATCCCGAACCAAACGTGGAGGGCTCAAAAGACGCATCATGCAGCATTACCTACTCATCTTAGCCATTGAGAACATCACTAACTGCACATCTTTTCATTGATGGTTCTGGCTGAAAATTAAGGTGGCAACTGATTAAAGGATTTGAGGAACCATTGTATGAAAAGCCACTGAAGAGTGACTGTTTCTAGGAATTTGGAGATCACTAAATGGGAGGGGTGCCCTAGTCTCCCTTTTCATCTCCTCCCTTATTTCTTTCTTTTTTCAGTTATTTTATTCTCACACAACATCAGAAGATGGGAGTTCTCTCACCGTGAAAACCACCAGCTGGATCAGGATGCTTTCCAGAGTAGATTTGAGGGTACAGTGTATGTAAAGAAGCAGTGTTTCCTAAACCAAAAATTGGGACATGCAATCTGCCAAAAATAAGTGCCTGTGGGGACAGAGAGACAGGCTATTTTAAGTTGGAACTCCCTCAGAAAATCTGGGGTGGAAACTGTTGACAATTGCAGTGGGGGTTCACTCTAGTGTGTTTGGCACAAGTGATATTTAGCGTCTGTCTCTGTGCATTTCTTACATGCCCAGAGCACCTGCCAGCAGTTGTGTTTGCATGTGCTTTGCAATAGACGGAGAAGGGAGATGTGAACCCAGGAACTCTTTCCCGTGTGTGGAATACAGAGCTCCCACTCATAAATAAGCCCAGTGAAGACAGAATTTTATAAGGAAATCGGGAGACTGAGTGGGATGTTCTGATTTTTCTCTCCCCTGGACCCCTCCACTAAAATAATCAGAACAGAGCTTCTCAAGTTAGATGTCTTTATAGAATGGTAGCTGGAGAAATTTTTTAATTTTTAATTTTCTTAAAACGGCAAAGTAATTAAGAATAACAGAGTCCACACTATGGGACAAGGACCATCTAAATTGGTTAAAATATATTCCTGTCGATCTGATGAAGAACCTTGGATATAAAATTAAGGACAGTCAGACTTGCTATGGGAATGAAAACTGTGAAGACAAGACTTGAGTGTCCTGCTTCTGCAAGTGAGCATTCAATAACAATTAGTAAATAAATGAATGAATGAACTTTACATAAGTTGCTGGTTAAGAACCTATATACTTTCTGTAAGTCTTTTACTTCAGACGTTTAAAGAACAAATCTGATTGGCTCATCTCAGAACTGATTCATCTTAGATCATATGATGCACCCTGGTCTAACCAGCTGTGATCACAAGGGTAGATACAGTACAAATAACACTATGTATTAGATAGGGTCTATGATGGGTGGAGCACTTCCAAAGAAGGAGACCTGGATTATAGATCAGGATCAACCTGATCAAATCTTGATCTTAACCTCCAATTTTTTGCTAAGGTCGTGGCAAAGAAATATTATTCATCGGTATGGCCCAGTGAATTATTCTGGTCTGGTTTGAGTGAACTTTAGTGGTCCATATGGTTTTAGTCTGTGTTGGAATGTTCATGTCTTGCTTTTATTCTAAAGTCCTAAACTTTGTTTCTGAATATACTCATAATAGCACAGATGCTGCCTCCTTCCAGGACATTCTGTTGCAGTATTTGAGCTGTCTCCCTGACCCTTTTCTTGCCCACTGCTTCTTCTACTGGTTCTCTCTTCCTTTTTCTCCCACCCAAGTACTTTGTTGCTGTACCTCAGTCCTCTTTAGCATTAGAGTCTTTCCAGCAGAATTAGTATTCTTCTGTGGAACTCAGGGAAGGCTGGTTGTTGTGTCTGGCAAGAAGAGTTAGTTATTCTTCTTTGAAACCTGAGCTGTAAACAGGTTCCCTGTTGCACAGGGAAATGTAGCCATGATACTTTCTGTATAATTATCATCCTTACATATTTCCCCAGCCCCAGAAAGCACAATTAATGGACATTATGGCTTAATAACTCTCTTCCCAATGTTATATGCCTGCACTTACATATAGGGGACTTAATATAAGGTTAGTTATCTACACCACATGTAGTCATGACAATGAGAGATGGGTCTGAGGTCTCATGTGTACAACAGTGTTTGTCAGAGAGTACTCTCCACCAAATGCTGCCTGAGGGCACATAGAGATTTGCACTTCTTCACACTCTTGAGGTTAGGTATGAGCATCTGACTTGCTTTATCCAATGAACTGTGAGCAGAAATGGAACATATCATTTCTAAGTGGAAACTTTAAGAGTCAAAGTTGTTTTTTTTTTCCATGCACTTTTTCTTCCCCCATGCTGCTGGAAACACACCAGAGTGGACACGCCACATGCCTGGATCTTGGAAACAGAGGAGGACCCCCAGCTGACCCAAGTCACAGAGATGGGGGATTGTTTATTACTGTAGCATACTTAGTTCATTCTGACTGACATATGTGCACACATAAAAGCATTTCTCTCATGTTATTCACCTATCCATCTATTGTTACATACTTTCTATGCAAAAGGCATTCAGATCAAAGACGACTGAAAGAAGTAATATTGAGTCGGGTGTGGTGGCTTCTACCTGTAATCCCAACACTTTGGGAGGTCAAGGTAGGAGGATTTCTAGAGCCCGGGAGTTCGAAACCAGCCTGAGCAGCACAGCAAGAACTGATCTCTACAAATAAAAAATTTTTAAAAAAAGAAAATCAGAAAGTTAGCTGGGCGTGGTAGTGCACGCTTATAATCCCAGCTACTAGGGAGGCTGAGGTGGCAGGACCAACCTGAGCCTAGGAGGTCGAAACTGCAGTGAGCCATGATCATGCCACTGCACTCCAGTTTGGACAACAAAGCGAGACCCTGACGGAGAAAGAACAAAAGGAAGGAAGAGGAGGGAGGGAGGGATGGAGGGAAAGGGGGGAAGGGGGAAGGAAAAAAAAAGAGGAAGGAAAAGAAAGAGAGAAAGAAGGAAAGAAGCAATATTGAATGGACAGGTGTTTTCTTTGAGAGAGATACATGTATCTGCAAAACAATAGGATTGCATTCTGACTATGGATAAAACACACTGTTAAGCACTTGGAATGAATTAGCCTATTAAGTTTTCAATTTAAAAATTTTTTATTATTAGAAACATTTTATAGTTTAGAGAAATAAACAAAACCCTAGGCTCACGAAGGATCTACCACTTACTCAGCACTGCACAGCTAATAAGTAGCAGATTTGGATTTCAAACTGAGGTGTGTCTGCCTCCAAACTACCTAACCATTATGTTGTATTGCCTCTTTCCAGACACCAAGGTAGTTCTGGTTCTTTAGAAAACCACAAGAGAGCAAAGAAAAATAAAAACTCTGCCCTTTCAGATTCTTGCAGCCAGCCAGGCTCTCTGGGTTTGCTTTGACAGGTTGTCTTCCCTTCAAAATGAAAAGAGAGGCACATGGACAGAAATAAAGGCCAGCTGTTCGGTGAAGCGAGATACCTGCGTGCAGCCTGTGGAGCCGGCAATGATGTCAGGAGCCCCTGGAGTCGTGGCTCTTTTCCTCTCTCCACCCACGGTAGATGCGTGAGCTTTGGCTGACACTACCCGAGTGGGGAGGGTCTCCCCAAATTGCATGTTTTTACAGAGACTTAGGAAAATGTGAGGGTTTATGGTAAGGGTGTACTGATACCATCATCATTAATCAACAACCAGGGAGAGAAAATGAAGGGAGGAAAAGGTAGGTTCTTGTATTGGGAAAAGATTTGTAGGAAGAGATTAGAAAGACTGAGAGCCAGAGAGTATATTTTTGCAAACACTTCCATTCTTAAAAGTTAACAAATACATGCAGCCCCATATATTTTTTCATTCATTTGAAAATAACTTTCTGAATGCTTACCGTGTAGGTGACTGAGATATGAAGATAGAAACAAAATTGTGTGACTGGATGCCTTGGCTGATGCCAGTAATCCTAGCACCTTGGAGGGATGAGGCAGGAGGATTGCTTGAGTCCAGGAACTTGAGACCAGTCTGGGCAGTAAAGCAAGATCCCATCTCTGCCAAAAAAAAAAAACCCTAAAAATTAGCTGGGTGTAGTGGTGTGCACCTCTAAGTACCAGTTACTTTGGAGGCTGAGGCGGGATCCTCATTTGAGCTCAGGAGTTGGAGGCTACAGTGAGCTCTCTAAAAAAAAGTAAAAGTAAATAAATAAAAATTATGTTTAAAACATTTATATAAAACCTACTATACACCAAGCATGATTCTAACACTTTGCATGTATTAACTTATTTAATGCTCACAAGACTTCTCAAAGAGATAGATACTCTTATTATCTCCATTTTGCAAAGTGGGAAACTTAGGCATGTGAAGGTTAGTTACCTTGTCCAACATCCATGCAGCCTTTGGAATTTGATCCCTGTGGGACCTGGTTCCCACGTTGAACTCTGCAGCACCCTGCATCTCCCAGGGTCTTTGTCCTCAAGCTCACAGGTCAGCAGAGAAGATGGACTTAGAAGAAATCATTCTTTTTTATAGTGTGAAGCTTATTTGGGATCTAGAGGTCAAAAGAGAAAGAATTCAGTTCTCCTTGCAGACATTAGGGAGAACTACCTGGAGAAACAAATCCTTAAATGCTTGCATGGGTTTGTTAGCCTAGTGGGCAAATACAGGGACAGTCCCTCAGGTGGAGGGTCTTGCTTGAGCAAATGCAATGGCGTGAGGCAACCAAGGCTGGTCAGGAAAGTGCTGAGGCATGGAGGGTGCAAAGGAGGACATCAGGAGATAAAGCAGAAGAAGGTAGACCAGGAAGATGAAAGAGGCACTTGCATCCCAACCAAGGTACTGTGGGAGTTGGGGGCCTGCCTTCTGCAATGCTGATACACAAAGGGAGAAGCAGGGGCTGCTCTGAGGGTCTCTCCCCAGCTCTGCTTGTGGAAGGTACCTGGCAGCAGTGCACAGGGCTGGCTAGTTGGGTGGGTGGGTAGCAGAACTATTAAGAGAGAGCCCTGACTGGGCATGGTGCACTCATGCCTGTAATCCCAGCACTTTGGGAGGCTGAGGTGGAAAGATCACTTGAGGCTGGGCGTTTAAGACAAGTCTGGGCAATATAAAGAGAGCTCATCTCTAAAAAAAAATGCTAGAATTAAGGCTTCTAGGATATTATAGTCTTACCATGGAGACAAAATACGTACAAATAAAAAGAAACAGTTGAATGCAAGATGAATGTAATATGGTACTTCATGAAAAGATGCACTATCCAGTGCCTAAAATAGTAGTGACTCTTAACTTTGGGTGCATGTACAATCATCTGGGGTGCTCTAAAACACACACACACACACACACACACACACACAGAGAGAGAGAGAGAGAGAGAGAGAGAGAGAGAGAGAGAGAGAGATCTGTAGAATCAGACAGCTCTGAGCTTGAATCTCATCTATCAGTTCTTTGTGGTCTTGGGCAAGTGACAGAACCTTCCAAAACTTCAACTGCCAAATGGGCTCTTGCAAGGACTGCAGATGAAAAGCAGTTGTTACTGGATTTGGATGTAGGTATGCCACTTCAGAGGCTGTTGCTATACAGCAGGTGAAGGTGGGCCTATGGCATGAACAGGGCTGTCTCTCCCATCCCCATCTCGCAGTGGCAAGAATGTGTTTGCCCTGATGCCTTTGTGTTCTCACACTGGGCTTCCTGTAAGACCACATGCAAGGTTAAACTGTTGTATGGTCAGTAGCGCCATTCAAACTGACTGATGTGAGAAACTGCTCACACTCTTGGCTCTATAATGAAAAGCTCTAGTCCAATGATGCTCCAACTTTAATGTGGACACACATCACTGCAATCTTGTTAACAGACAGAGTCAGACTCATGACGACTGGGAAGGAGCCTGGGATTATGCATTTCCAACCATCTCTCCATGCAGCTAGTCCATGGACCACCATTGGAGTAGTTCAGCCTCAAGCCACTGAGATCACTATCATCCTAGCAGCTAAATCATCCAAAGTTACCCAACCCAAGAGTAAAATGCAACCCAATGCCTCTCATGAACTGGCCTATTCGCTCATTCCATTAAATATTTTCTAAACACCTACTATGTTCCAGTTCCTGGTAAAATAAAGATATATTACAGAGGGTGCCAAAAAATGTATATACATTTTTTTTTTGAGTTGGAGTCTCACTCTGTCGCCCAGACTGGAGTGCAGTGGCCACTCCTGGCCACCACAGCCTCGACCCACTGAACTCCGGCAATCCTTCCACCTCAGCCTTCCAAGTAGCCGGAATTATAGGCACGCGCTACCATGCCCGGCTGATTTTTTGATTTATTGTAGAGACGAGGTCTCGCCAAGTTGCCCAGGCGGGTCTCCAACCCATGGGCTCAGGCAATTCACTCACCTCAGCCTCCCAAAGCGCAGGATTACAGGCTGAGCCACCGAGCCCGGCTTGTATATACATTTTAAGAAAGGAAAAAATTGTATCAAAATTGTAATACTCAATAAGACGAATACAAGTCACATTTGACTTTTGCAACTACAAGAAGTGCTCAAAATGATTACCATCAATATCCAGACACTTCTGATTGTGGCGAACATCTCTTAAAATGTACATACATTTTTTTGGCACCCCCTGTATATGTATATATAACATAAGTCCTGTACTCAATCAGCTCACACCGCCCCCTTCCACATAGAGAAAGGACTGGTCATTCCAAGGGTACTCATGTCATAAACTTCATCTCACCAAATTCTCCCAACAGTTTTATTAAATTGCAACCACTCACTCCATGTTAAGGACTAGGAAACTATAGCTCATGGGGGTAAGGATAGCTTCCCCCAAGTGGATCAGCCAGTGAATCGTTGGCATTGAGATTTGAAGTCACATTTTCTGGATTCCAAGACTCACTGCCTTGTTCATATTTAACAACCATAAGTTGATTGTGTTCTGTTTTTTTATTTACTTCGAGCTTAACTGTGTCTCTTTAGGTTTAGAGAGTGAACTTTTTTTCCCCATAAATTTAATTGCTGACATAAAGGAAAAAAATCCTGATGTAATTGAACAAAAGGATGTTTACAACCCTCTTTGAGTCATAGAGCTGCTGGCACACAAAATTTATGGCAGCTAGGAAAGGGAAAATAAAAAGAAAGGGAAGACCAAGACAGATGTAACTGTAGAAATGCCATGTTAATATATGAGTTGACATCCTGACACTTGTACACTCAGTTGGGCAACTTTTCGGAGGCCATTTAACCAGCTAATGAAGATTTACTTAATAAACTCTCAAACTTGCCAAGGCTAGACTCCTAAAAACAACCCTGTAAATTACAAAGATGGCGGTGTGTTAAGGAGTCATTACAGTTGTTTAAGGATGGAATGCAGTTGCCAGATCTATAAAGGTCATCGTCCAGGAGCCGTGCAGCAGTCCCTGGAGGGCTCAGGAACCTTTCAGAGGAGTGGCTCTGATGTTTGCACCCAATGCAGATAAATGCATACAGATGTTCCTTGAACTTGATCAACTCGCTTCTCAGCATGAATGCAAAATTGATTGGGCCAAATCAGAGCTCATGCCAGTGAAGGCTGGCTGCATACAGAAATAAAATCAGCCACCTCCCATTTACTTAGAAGTCGCCAGCTTAAAATACACTGGAGGAAAATGTGCGCTTCACTTTAGAGCAAGAGCCAAATTGCACAGCGACAAAATTATTCCCATCATCATGACAGCCTCAGCCGATCGTTCTCTTTTTTAATGTGCTGAAAGGAGGCAAGTTGGCATCATTAAAAGCATTTTTTTCCAGAAATACGTTATGAAATATGGA
Source organism: Tarsius wallacei (assembly GCA_963574415.1). Taxonomy (NCBI): domain Eukaryota; kingdom Metazoa; phylum Chordata; class Mammalia; order Primates; family Tarsiidae; genus Tarsius; species Tarsius wallacei. Next base: position 7,930 of record CAUYQG010223795.1, on the reverse strand, counting down.
GAAACTGGAAACAGAATAAGAGAGCCCACGCTTAAATCTAATTCTGAGACTGGACTATTGAGTATTGTCTGTTCTGGACGCACTACGAGGAGCCTGTGGAGGGAGGTTGTGTTTATCGCCGCTCGTGTTCCTTGATGGCCTCAGGTTGTCAGGGACATGGACGTTTTTCCTTTAACTCAGCTCCCGTTTGTCAAGCAGCGCCCTTTTTGCTGAATGATTGTCCCCGATAATCTTTGATCTTTACTCTTGCTTGATGAGCTACAACTACATCATGTCTTTTTGACTCGGTCTTTCTTAAGTACTCAGTCAAAGAGATCATTGATGTTGCATACTTCCATTTCCTCTTCTCAAATTAGTGCAATTGTCCCTCATCCTTCCTCCTGTTTTTGTTTTTTGGGTTTTTTAAATTACCAAATAAAGTTCTAGAAGCCAACTCAGGATGTTCTGATAAGAAAATAGTTTAAAATGAAAAGGTTAACCCTACAGTTAGTGCTCACCCATCCTGTCCAAGGGATCACTGTTTCCGAACCGTGAAATTACGCTTACTCCCATTTTTGTCTTTCCACTTCTCCCTCTGGAGTGGGGTCTTTTTTATTCATCCCCAGCAAGTTGGCATGCTCTTCACTCAGTCTCAGAAATTCTGATTTCCAGATGTCTTATGCCCTTTAATATGTTTCAGATTACCACCCTCACCACTAAGAATTGACAGAATGTATTTGTGTGTGTGTATGTGTGTGCGTGCGTGCGTGTGTACATGTGTGTGTGTTGAATCTAATTTTGTTCTTTTTTTGAACTTTATCCTTGGAAACTAGACTTTGCTGTCTTTGGCTATTTCTACTACATGACTAAGATTTTCTTTCCAGCACAATGACTTAATATCCCTTTTCAAAATATGACTTAAGGAGAAAAGGAGTAGATTCTTCAAGTATCTGAATATTCTTTAAGAATATGTCCCCATTTTTACTTCAGAGGAAATCGGTCACCATTGATTTTAAGGATGAAAGTTGCACAGATGGAGAGAGGGAATATTATTCAAATCAAAGCCCAGCGATTCAGGAATGATCAAAGGTTTCATCTTACATGTCAAGTCAAATCAATTGGTAGTGTTGTCTGGCATGCTGTGGTGAGAAAGTTTCTGATGTAACATTCAGACTAAATGAGAAAATATGGTGGGAAGGATCAGTAATGTCTGCCATGAACCTGATATGGAGATATGGTAGAACATCTATTCATTCACTTTTACAAATGCCAACACTGGCATAAGACAACCCACAGATTTTCTGATATATCTTTCAGATACATTTATAAAAATGCTTCAAGAAAAAGTCAAAATTCCCAGGGAAAGATATCAAGTTATTTCCCCCCAAAGCAACCACTTCTGCCAAAAGGTTTTATTACACACCAATTCTGATTGATTAATGATTGCCAGGACTGCTGGGTTAAGCTCCATGATTGATTAGTAATGCCTACCACAGATGAAGCCTTGGACATGGTGCCACATGTATCCAGTATTTGCTCTTCTGGTTTGGTTCAATATGCCATTTGAAGAAAGTAATAAAGCAATAAAGCCTTTGAAAGCATCCCACAGAGTCAGAGCATGGGTTAATCTCACATCTGTTAGAGGACAGCAGAAATAAATTGAATATGATGAAATGTTAATATCCCTGCACCCAAAATTTAAAGAATATACTTTCTTCCATCTCATATGGAATATTTACAAAAATTGACCATATGTTGGCCATAAAACAAGTATCGATAGCATTTAGACAACATTCTAAAACCACATAGAAAAATTAAAGTAAAACTCCTGCTATGGTTTGAATGTTTATGTCCCCATTAAAATTCACAGGTTGGAACTTAATTCCTAATATGGTAATGTGGAAAGTGGGGCCTTAGAGGTAATTAAGTCACAAGGGCAGAGCCCTCATGAGTAGATGAATGCCATTATAAAAGAGCAATTTCAGCTTATTTTACCTCTTTGCTCTTCTACTCTTTCACCATGTGAGGAACAACATTCCTCCCCTCCAGAGGATGGTGCATTCAAGGTGCCATCTTAGGTACAGAGACCAGACACCAATTCAGTAAAATTTGATCTTGGACTTCCCAGCTTCCCGAACTGTGAGAAATAAGTTTCTGTCCTTTATAAATTACCCAATTTCAGGTATTTTGTTATAGCAGCACAAAACAGACTAAGACAACCCCCTCAAATTTGATAGCTATGTGAAAAACACCATATATTTGCAATTTTAAAAAATACACTCCTGAATAATTTATATACTAACAGAATAATTCATATACGATCTGACATAATTTACTTATACATTTTTGTCTTTCCACCTGTGAATGCAAGCACCATGAAGTCAAGAGGCTATGTACGTTATACTGTCCCCAGCATATACATAGAAACTTGGTTGAATGAATGTCAGCGCTTATGATATTTTATCTATGAAGTACTTGAAAGGAAATGTGTACCCATAAATACACATATTACAAAGAAGTAAAGATAGAATATGAGATAAACATTTCCCTTGAGATATTGAAAAATAAACAGTACATTTAAAGAAAGTAGAGTTTCTTTAATAAGAGCTTAATGAAACAGAAAACAGGAATAAGAAGATAACAAAGTAATTATGAGACTCCTATGGTTTATTTTAAGCAAAATCTAAAAATTTCTAAGAAACAAATAATGCCTTTTTAATAGAATGCTTTTGAAAAAATAAAAAGAGAAAGAAAGGCACAGTTAATTTTGTAATAAAATATAACCTTTCATCTCAAAATCAGTCAAGGATGATTATATGGCAATCTTGTGTATAGATTTATATGTAGAAATCTTAAGCAGTGTACTAGTAAACAAAATCTACCAGTGTAAAGATAAATGAACAACCAACCATAACCAAGTAGAATTTGTTCCAGGAATATAAAGATGGTGTAACATTAGAAAAACCTGTTAATGTAAGTTATTACATACCAGATTAAAGGAGAAAAATTATAATAATCTCCAGGTAGGCAGAAAAAAAGCAGTCAATAAAATTTGATGCATCCATTCATGTGTTAAAAGAAAAATGTTAGCAAATGAGAAATGACAGAAAAAATTCTACATTTGAAGAAAATTTGCATTTGATATATTTATCTACAAAAGGAAATCAAGAGACTGTCTAGGTCAAACTATTTTTTTTACAAAATTATGAATAAAAAATCAAATAATATCATATTTGAACATCATCAACAATAATTTAAGAAACATAATTTTAATATATTATTCATAATAGCAAATGAAAACAAGAGTCCATGCAATTAATATGTGAAGGATCAGTTAATTCTTTATGGGGACAAATATAATAAATATTTTGTTAATGAATATAAAAGAAGATCATTTGAAAAGGAATAACAGGTTTATGGATTAAAAATACATGATACAAGGGGACCCCAAAAAACCCAGAGTTTATTTTGGAGGGTCGGCCCCTTGCAGTACACTTGGAATTTGTTTCTTCAGATCAAATGATCAACCAAAGTTTTTATCTGGAAGTTTTGAGAAGGTTACATCATGATTTGCAGAAGAAACATCCTGAGTTGTGGCAAATAGGCAGCTAGTCCTTCCACCATAACAATGCACCTGTCTACACCATGCTGTGTGTTCAGCAGTTTTGGACCAAAAACGACATGACCCCCATGTCCCATTTTCCCTATTCACCTGATCTTACCCTGAGCAACTTTTTTTGTTATTTGTTTGCCTGGATGAAAAAAGTCCTCAAAGGGAAACATTTTGCCAGTGAGAAAGAGGTGAAACAAAAAATGGCAGAAGCACCAAAAGGCATCAAAATTGACTAGCTCAAAAACTGTTTGAACAGTGGAAAAAACATCTCAATAGTGTATTTACCTCAAATGGATAGTACCTTCAAGGTACTTAAGTTTAAACATATAAGAATAAATATACAATTTTTATAAATAAATTCTTTTTCTTGCTGTCCCCCCTTGTAGTGAAGATGGAAATGTTCCAGGTTAATCCATACAACCAATACATTTTCAATAAAAATTCTAACAGTTTTTAAAAAATAAAACTTGACAAGCAGAACCTAAAATTCACAAATAATGTTGAAGCCAAGAATAGCCACAATAATTTTGAATAAGAAGCACAAGGATAAAACAATGATAAGATGATAAAACCAGTTATAAAACTTAAATAAAGGTGTGTGGATTTGATGTTGAGAGTCAGACCATTAGAATCATAATGTAAATTAGAATAATATAAAAATAACCACTAAAACAATCCAGACTAAAGGAGATGGTATTTGCAATAAACAAAACTGGAATATATAAAGAAATACTAAAACCAATAAGAAAAAACTGAGTAGAAAAATTAGGAAAGTTTATGAACAGAAATTCACACTTAGAAGGAACACAAATTATTCATAAACACATTTAAAAGGTGCTTACGAAGCTACAAAATTCCTTTCTCATCTCACAGCCATCACATTATCAGTTATTTTGTAAGGATGTGAAAAATTCAAATTTTGATACTGCTTGTGGAAGTACATATTTATACAATCACTTTGCAAAGAAATTTGGAGTGATCTGCTGCATTGCATTGGTTCTAAGCTGCTTCTCCTCCACCCCCACCCCCATCTACTCCCATTGCCACATTTTAACACTACTAAAATCCAGATCCATCTCACAATTTTGGTTCCTTAAAATTTTAAGGAATATCATTTTTACGGCAGCTTACACTAGGTAGCCTCTTAGTTTTAATCAAATATGTAGCATATTTGAAGATGTTCACCAGATTTAATCTAATAATTCGATTCCTAGACATATCTCCATAGAAACTCACGTCTATTCACAAAGACATATATAGTGTTGCTCATTGCAAATTTGTTTTTAATTTTACAATTTTATTCTAAGAAGCTAAAAAAACTAGTTTCTTTAATGCTTGTGTCAATAAGATTACTGTTGTCTAGACACAGAGAAAAATATATCACCTCCCATAAAAAGATGTCCAGTAGAGTTGCTTAATTTCATGACTCCATGATGACTTAAAGATCTCAGATTCTATTTCTCTGCTTCACCACAATCTCTTTGACCCCCTCTTTTGTACTTGCCCATTTCCTGACCACAACTTCCCTACCTTACCAACAATGTCTGGGGTGTCCAATGAATTCTTTATTCCTACTATTTCTTCTTGTTTCAATTTTTCATTTTGAAATAATGATAGAGTCACAGGAAGTTGAAAAGATAGTACCGCGAGGTCCTATACCCATCATCCAGTTTCTCTCAATGGTATACCTTCTACAACTTTGATACAATATCAAAACCAGAAAGTTGACATTGGTGCATGTGGGTGTGTAAAATATTGTGTCATTTCAGCACATGTTTAGATTCATGAAACCATCACCATAATCATTTAAAATAAAAATAGAGAACTATCACATCACCACAAAGATGTCTCTTCATGACATCCCTGCATGGTCTCAATCATTCCCCTAACTCCGTATATCTCTAACCACTGAGAACCACTATTTTGCTCTCCATCCTTACCATTACTTTAATAGTAAAACACAGCCACTTACTTTGTAAAGCATCAGAAAATGAGATGGATGGATGGATGAATGGATGGATGTAGTAATAAGACAAATCTAGCAAAATGTTAATTATAGAATCTGGGTGAAGGGTATATGACTGTTCAATGCACAGTTCTTTATATCTGTCTGTATGTTTGCAAAATTTCATAAATATAATGTTGAGACAAACCAACCTAAATATTCACCAGTAGGGGAATGGATAAATAAATGACAGTATATTTCTGTAATGGATTAATCTGTAGCATTTAAGATGAAGAAACATCTGCACATAGCAATATGGTTAAATCTCAAAATCAACATATCAAGAAATAAAAAAGGTACATTTCAGAGTAATGCATATGATTACATTTAAGCTAACACACACAATATCACAAGGGTAACTACTACTTTGAAGGGTCTTTTTCTACTTGTTTTTATAATTGCTTATACAATAACATCATGTGTGACATTTGGGTGTTGTTGAGTACACAGGTGTGTACTATATTCTTTTTACTTTTCATAGCTGAAATGCTTTATTAGTAAAGAAAAATTTTTAAAGAAACACCACGTAGGTCTGCATACAATGGAAGTTACTAGCTAAAATTTTACTTCAGAAAAGTGTGAGTCACCTTATATGCATTCCTTTTATAGTCTCACAAATGATGGGACACATTTGCCAATTACTTCACTTTGAAGAACAAGGTACTTCTGGGAGAAAGCACATTATTCTGAAACGACCTCAATCAATGCTAGCTTTGGATGTTTATAGAGGTCCCATGACAGAATCAGTAAACAAGAAGGCAGGTAAATTTAACATGCATTTAGTAATTATTCCTGGGAGTATGGCCTTAGCACTACAGGTGTTGGTTATTATTACAAATAAAACCTGTAACGCTACTTGAAAATGAAACAGACTAAGACCTTGTATCAATATTATACAGTCAACAAACAGACATATACAGAACAGATTTTTTTTTAAAAAAGCTGTTCATGTTCTTATTATCACAAAAGTTAAGTTAGCGTTACCTCCAGGGCACAATAATAAATTTTGATCTTTTGAGGACTTGGAAATATGTTATTTCTTCATCTGGGTGGTTATAGCAAAAGCATTCATTTTTTATAATCATTCATTGAGTCATCTATATGTTTTGTGGACACTTCTGTATTTTATTATGTTTCAAAATAAAAGAAAAGGTGTCCTAAATCTGTGCAAATTAGTACTAGTGGCTTGGAAAAAAATTTATAGTGAACTCAAAATTGCTAGAAAATGCTTTGGAGGGAAGTGGGTTTGCTCAGAAAAATTGTGCAATGACTGAGAAGTGTCCCCGAGCCATGCCAGAGAAAATCATGTAGAACATACATGTGAAAAGTTTGAACAAAACTGTTTTCTGAAGTGTAAGTCAAAAAGAAGACTTATGTATAAATTATAATCTATATGTAATTTAAAATTTATCTGTAACCAAACAATAAATTCATTATTATCATTAGCTATGAGAACATTTTATCTATATTCCACAACTGTATACATGTAATCTGGCTAAAAAATCTTTGGAGAGTGAAGAATTTTCTCATTCAAGAAAACAATGGTGACCATGTTTTTGGGGCCGCCTTGTTTGTGGGCATACACAATTTTCATAATTATAAAGACTACAGCTTAGAATTTTTCTTTCTAAGATGGTGTATGTCAAAGACTTGTTAAAAAGTCGTATCTTGAAAGATCTTTAAAAATCATCTATTTTTTTCTCTATTCTCTCATGTAGAGCAAGGGAAGGAAGGAAGAATTTGATCTTCCTGAAGAAAAGATTACCCCCCAAAGACTTGGAGATAGAGAAAAATAATAGAGTTGTCAAAAAGATTTCACTCTCCCCACGGTCTTGATAGATATTTGTCAACTCTTGTCAGAATGGCTTGTCATTTTAATGCTTTGCTTTTCCTTGAAAAACAAGATGCTTCCAGCACTAAAGCACAAGAGGAATGACGAGATGGAATCTGCACATTCCTAAATCATTATGCAAGAGGGCACCATGGCAGGATAAATCAAGACTGATTGGGAAAGCTCTAATGTTTGATGAGGAAATATTTAGTGCGAGTCACTGTTGCATCATTTCAGAATACTGAGAAGGGGATAGGAGAGGTGATAAGTAAATTCACCTTACAGAACATGAAATTTTAAAAACATTTATTTAGGCAAGGCCAAAGCATTTTAAGTCTTGGGACAGTTACAAGACACCTTATTTTTTTTTTTTTTTTTTTTTTTATATATATTATTTTATTTTATTATGTTATTGTGGGGTACAGTTAGGGGTTAGGCATACAAAAATATTTCGTTCAGGTACCCTTGTTGATAAGAGGTGTCTCCCCATCCTCAGATAGAT
>CAUYQG010223794.1:0-39807 GCA_963574415.1 Tarsius wallacei | reverse complement strand
GAACTCAAATCATTCTACAAAAAATATACCTGCACACGCATGTTTATTGCAGCACTATTCACAATAGCAAAAACATGGAACCAATCATGCTGCCCCTTGAAACTGGACTGGGTAAAAAAAAAAAATGGTACATATACACAATGGAATATTATGCAGCCATAAAGGACAAACATATGGACTTCGCAGCAGCTTCGATGGATTTAGAGCCTGTCATATTCAGTGATCTCTCACAGGAACAAAGAATAGAGTACCACATAATCTCACTCATAAGCGGACCCTGAACAATAACCATAACGCTTTAAGAAAGAGATTGACAGTAGCAGGATACTACTGGGGTGAGGTTGGCAGGGGGAGGACACAACATCAGTAAGGGTACCTGATCTCAAACCAGGCAAAGTGGGGACCAAAGGGGGGCCCAAACTTTACCTGTGTGATGACCACTTGTATATCTAATTCTGAATTGTACCCCACATCTTTAAAATTTAAAAAAAAATACAGTATTATAATCTTATGGGACCACTGTTATATATTCAGTCTGTTGTTGACCAAAACGTTATGCAATGCAGGACAGTATTTGCTAAACATAAAAATTGTGAGAAAGTTTTTGTTTTGTTTTGCTTTGTTTTGCTTTTTTTGAGTCAGGATCTCACTCTATAACCCAGGCTGGAGTGCAGTGGCATGATCATGGCTTACTGTAGCTTCAACCTCCTGGACTCAGGCAATCCTCCTGCTTCAACCATGTGAGAAGCTGGGGCTACAGGTGTGTACCGCCACACCCAGCTAATTTTTTGATATTTTGTAGAGACCAGGTCTCACTACGTTGCCCAGGTTGGTCTTGAACTCCTGGTCTCAAGTGATCTTCCCACCTCAGCCTCCCAAGGTGCTGAGATTACAGGCATGAGCCACTGTGCCCGGCTAGAAAGTTTTTGTTTCACTTTGAGAAGCTGTGAAAGACAGGTGGACCCAGTGCCATTTGCTGTGCTCAAATTAGAGCTAATACATGACCTTGGTGATTTATTCTCTAGTGCAGAGTCCCAACTTCAAGGCCATGGATCGGTACCAGTTTGATCTGTGGCCTTTTAGGAACTGGGCCACACAGCAGGAGGTGTGCGGCAGACGAGCAAATGAAGCTTCATCTGTATTTACAGTTGCTCCCCATTGCTGGCATTACCCCTTGAGTTCCATCTGCTGTCAGATCAGCAACAGCATCAGATTCCCATAGGCTCGTAGAACCCTATTGTGAACTGTGCATGTGAGGGATCTAGGTTGAGTTCTTGTGAAAACCTACTGCCTGATGATCCCCTGTGGAGTTGAGGCAGTGATGCTAGTGCTAAGGAGAAGCCACAAATACAGATTTAACATTATCAGTGAGGCTGGACTGCACAGAAACCATAATAAATCAATTGCTTACAAACTCAGTGAGTCAGGAAGGTGGACAAGAACAAGAGTGGGAGAAAGAGGCTAGTAATCTTTCTGTGGTGGGAAGTGGCTGACTAGGGCATGTGCACATTCCCAAAGCAGCCTTCTGTGGCTGGAAGCTTCTTCCTGCTAGCGGGACTGAGACAACAGCCTTATGCACGCGCTCAAGGCAATCTCCTGCAGTGGGAAACTTGTGGGTGGGAACTTTCCACCAGGATGACATTTGAAATGGGCCAATGAAATAGAGTCACGTACTGGACCCAAACATCCAAACACATATGTCTTGTCCCACGTGTACTGGACTCATCCAATGAATGTCTAAAGGGACCCCAGTGAAAAAGTATATAAACCCTGCAGCATGTAACTCTCCGGCACTTGGGCCACACTGGTGCTGGAGCCCACTTCTAATACTCTGGGGCTGACTGCCTCTTCTGCTTAGCATATCTCTCTCTCTACTTTCACTGTTTGTCTGTTTCATCTTTGTTCCAGACGCCAAGAACTTGGTTTTCATTGATGGATCATGACTGCGAAAGACCCCTGCATCTGGAGGGTCTCCATGCCTCCCAACAATATCAAAACTCTCTCTGTGAGCAGCAAGTGAATTGATATACTTCAATTATACAGCTGCATCTGATGGCAGGATTTAAGTCAGAATCCGACACTTATTTTAGTCCGCGCGTGGTCCACCCTTTTTTTTTAATGGTGAGTTGTAGAATTATTTCATCATATATTACAAGGTAATAATAATAGAAATAAACTGCACAGTAGCTGTTATGCAATTGAATCATCCCCAAACCACCCCTCCCCCAATCCGTGGAAAAATTGTCATCCACAAAACGGGTTCCTGATGCCAAAAACCTGGGGACTGCTGCTCTGGTGACAAGCACTTGGCTTAAAAGGAGAATTGTGTATTTCCTCTTATTTACGCTTTCACCTCAGATCTTTCTTCTGTTTTTCACATGCTGTGTTTCATTGCTCACTGTCTTTAATCTCCAAGGAACAAGTGCGTTTTCCATCAATAGACATGGGATCACATTAGTCTTTCACATGCATAAGAATCACCTGGGGGTCTACTTGAACAGGCAGAATCTGATGTTGGCTCTAGGGTAGAGATCCAAGAACTGGAATTTCTAACAAGTTCCCAGATGATATTGTGAGTCAAAGGGCAACATTTTGGGTGGCAAAGATCTGGACACCACTGATTTAAAAAGAGTAGTTCCATTTTAAGGATCTAGAAGTGCTGCAGTGGCTGAGGAGCAAGGCGTTCTTTCAGTGTGTTAAACTGCAAGACCTCTTTGCAAACACAGACAGTTCCCAACTCTTCTCATATTTTTATTATTCTCTCCTTCATTATCTTTTCTTTTTTTGTGTCAATTTCTCTGATTCCCAGTTCCCACTCCCCATCTCCATTCCTTCCTCTATATATAGAAGGATAGAAGGATGACTGAATTACAATATTCAGGATTAGGAAATAGGGACATTATTTTGGTGACTTCTTCCTCCACTCCCCCCTCCCCCGGGCTTTGAGTATTTGGATTTTATATCACCTTGTTGATGTTACTTTAGACTGAAAACAGATTACCAAGTACAAGAAATCTGACTCAAGGTAAAGTGCAGCGGATAAGAAGTTTTAACGTTTGTACACTCAATCATAAGGGTGAAAATAAATTAAATTTATGCTGGCAAAAAAAAAAAAAAAAACCAAACAAAAAAAACTCTATGCAATTGAGTGTAAATTTATTTCTGCTCTGCTCTTAACTTTCCATTACAAAAGAATCGTGTTCCATGTGAGATTTTATGTTATAAAAGAGATTAGCTATCACTGACTTTAAAAGAATGTACTCTGAAACTGTCTGTCATTGAAACTTAGAAATAGAGTTCATTTTCAGTTTTCATGATAAACACCCATATCCATTCTTACTATAAATCCTCACTACTTTCTTGTTATTTTGTTACTTTTTGTACCTCTGAAACTGCAAATAATAATTTTTTTTTACCTAATTATATTATTTCTTAACATATCAGAAGCTTGCAAATAAAGAGTAGTGTATACCCACAGCTCTTTATTTAAACTACTGTTGTGCTTGGAGACCTAAGATAATATATAAACACTTTTCACACTTAATACATTTTCCATCCCTCCCAAAAAATATTTTTTGCTTTTACCTTAATAAATCTTTCAGCCCATTTTTCCTTGTACTTATTTGCTAAACATTAATTATTCATTCTGAATCTCTAGATCACACTTCTATGATCAAAACTTAGTCCATCAATCAATCAAAGCAAAAAACTTTGTAATTTCACTCACAGGCATGTTCTAATATTCCACTCACTACACAATCCAATCCACACACCATAAACAACATTAATCTCAAGTCAGGCTCTTCAAATTAAGCAAAAATGCACACTTTTGAGCGATAGCTACCTTTCACTAAACACCTCTTTTTTTGGGGCATGTACCCATATAGTATAGCCAACTTAATAGCTGACTTTTACTTAAACATTAGCTTTAGGAATTAACATTTGATGCTTATGTTAAGTCATTCCTCTAAAAGGCTGAACAAATATTCAATGCCTATTGCCTGGAAGCAGTTACAGATAAACCTTCTTAATGATAATCAGCCATTTGGGCCAATAGGCAAACATCTCTAGTTCTTCTCTCTGATAATATACATCTTTCACCGAGCAAAGAATAAGTGTACTGGTTTGTTTCCACATAAATACATGTAGAAGTGGTATAAGCTTTCTGAATTCAAAACACCAATGAGGTATTATATAATGGAGAGATCCTTGAGAATTATGATAACAGAAAAGGAGATCTCTTTACACTACACTGAAATTGTTAATATAAAATATCTCCATCCTCGTGAGCATCCAGAAAGTTCTCTCACCCAAGTAGCTTTTGTTCACAGGAACAGGCCAAAAAGTAAGTGTCCTTGATTTCTCCTCTGTGTTCCACTGCTGGTAAGAAAAATAATTACTTTTTGGGCTAGAGAAGAGGTGAGGAATGTACCTCCTGTTTCTGTAAACAGCTCAACACTAACGAAATCTCAGATCTTGCTTCTCAATCGATATTAGGCTCAGTGGTTAAAAGAGCTGCATCAAACCTGTGTTTCATCTGGTTAATGATATCAATAAAGGTTATCTCTACAAAGAATGAAAAGGTAGCTAGTCAAATTGCAGTCTCCATCACATGATGATTGCTCGGGAATGCATTTTATTGATTGTTTAAGTATTCCTGTGTAGTGTCTTCTTCCTTTTAATGCATTGATTATGACAGGGAGAACAACAGTAAAATGTTGCCCCACAAGTGCTTTCACACTAGAACAGAAAGAAAAACGAATCCCTCCAGCATATCCCTTTATGGTCATGAATTTCAAATATAGTGTGAAGAGGTAAAAATTAAAGAAAAATTGGAGAAATAAAAATTTGGCTTATAGCTTTCTTGGTCGTTAAAACAAACCATCAATAAATTTTTCAAGAAACCCCCAGTGTTGTTAACTCCATGGCATTCAAGCATGATGTGTCAGGCTTGAATGCAGGTGGCATGATCGTGGCCACCGTAGCCTCCACTTGCTGAGCACAGAAGGTCCTCCCACCTCAACCTCCTAAGTAGCTGGGATGATGGGCATGTACCACCATGCTTGCATAATTTTTTTATTGTAGAGACGAAGTCTTGCCATGTTACCCAGTCTGGTCTCGAACTCCTGAGTTCAGGCAATCCTTTTGCCTCCGCACCCCAAAGTGCTGGGATTATAGGCATGAGTCACCATGTCTTGCCTGAATTTTACACATAAAAAAAAAATGCCAATCTACTTCCTTACAGATCGTAAAGTTTATTGAGAGATAGAAAATTAAAATGAAATAAAGTGTGTTATGTGTACAGATATAAAAAATATACAATACTGACTTCTGAATTTTATACACAATTTTAACATAAATATCAATCCTGTTTATTGCTGCTTTTGCATTTTGCAAAAGCCTTTAGTGTGGAAGACTCTACCTCTCTTATGCCTTGTAAGAAAGCACACATTTGTGGTTGCTTACGGGGTACTTTATGAGCACACCACACACTTCTGAAAATTTAAAGACTCTCTCCATCAGCAGTAATATTTTAGGAGGGTAAAAGAGCCATACTTAAAACATGTGCACTCTTCAAAATAAATAAATGCCAATCATTAATTAACATCTCTTTAATAGAGACAAACACACCAACCAATAATTGAACAAGTAATTCTGGACACCTCTCCCTGCCTGGCCTCCTCTAAGTTATTTCCGGCTCGTGGTTAGATTCTGAACCTCCTATTTGGGCCTCTTCCTTAATCCACTCCATCCCTTGCCTCTAGTGGCTGGTAACTGTACCCTGCCCAAGGGCCTCAGTTATTCCAGTGGCACTGGGGTGAATCTAACGGCTTCTCTGCAAGTTGCCAAACGAATTGGTTTTATCACCTGGAAAATATAAGAAACAGCTGTTTATGTAAGTGCCCTGGGCACCCTAGTTAATCATTCTTGCAAATAACATTAAGGGAAATACAATTCTGATTTGCTGCTTTCTGCTTTTAGTCTACTATAAGAACATAATGATCTGGCCACCTTAGTAGAATTTCAGTGATGTATTACACATGATTGCTATCTTGCATGCTTTTTCAGAGTTAAATAACAATACCAAATCATCCCACTTGGAATATTAACTTCCTGCACTTATAAAATACAAGAATCTGTCAGTCAGTGGAAATATGCTCAAAATACTGACAAAATGTTTGGAAGGTATAAAAATGATACTTTAAAAAATGTTTTATTTTAGATATTAATAGGAAAATCAGTAGCCCAAAAAAGCTATTATAATTAACTTTTAAGTGTGTACTTTAAAAAAAATGATAGATTCTTCAAGTTTTATACCCTGTCTTCTTGTTTTTCTTTTCAAAAAAAACAAAACAAAATAATTTCTGAGCTCGTTGAGCTTCCCAGTTACGCTATTAAGCCGCTGGTATACAGTCAATCTCCTTATTTTAGGCACATAAGAATTCTTTGTGTAAGTGTAATAAGAAATTGTTTCCCTCTTTTTTGGTGGGTCTGTTGCTGGAGGAGCTTCAGGTCATCAAGCTTGGACTTTGGAGTCAGACAGACCTGGAAGAATCCCAGATCATTCACTCATGGCTAGGTGACGTAGGGCTGTTTTTAAAACATTTTGCTTCTCCCTCATTTTCCTTATTTTAAACATAGAGATAATATCTACTTCACAGATTTGTTTTAAGGAATGATTCAGGTAGAATAGCACAGTCATCTTTATAAAAGTCATAGTTTTATTAAAAATAGTATTTGGTAATTTATGTTAATTAGGTTTGGTACAAAGTAGGTAAGAAAATCCGAAGGCTTTAAGCAGTTTATGTTTTTTCTCTCCCAGATCCTCCCTTGACTACCTTCTATCCTTTCCTTTTCATTCTCAAATAAAAAATATCCTATGATTTTTTTGGACATGAGACACATTCTCAGAGTTAAATATTAATACATAAATTATATACCATGCTATTGTTCTTTTAAAATAAAAGTGAATAAAATTTCTTAATAATACTGATCATTGTTCCATATTGTAGCTTAATATTTGTACATGACTTTGCACTTATCATTCTTTCTTAAATAATGTTCCCCATTCTCCTATAACCACATGATACTTGAAATGGAAAACTGAGCTTAAGCAGAATACTGAAAGATGTGTCCGTTGATGGGATGTATTTATACTTACTAGTGGTGCAATTTTTACCATGGCCACTGGCCAACTGGCTGAGTTCTTGAAAAGACAATATAAAGGCTGTGAGACATAAACAGGAACTTTGGGGAAGAAACAAAATAGCAACTGTTGATCATAATACAGCCGTTACTATGGACTCGGTCTTCCTTCTCTCTGCATGAAGGAAGACTGAGTCTTAAAATCATTTGCTGGTTGACTAAGAGTGATGCTCTCCCCAGGAAAACAGCCCACATCCAGAAGGTTAAAATTTTTGCAACAATGAGGTGAAAAGTGGTCACCTCAGTTGCCTGCTCCTTGAGGTATCTTCTGCTTCTGAAACTCAACTTTGTTGCATCGCACTGAGAACGTATAACATGTATTTGAAGGATTTTTTTATTAAACCGCATCTCCACACTGTTCTCACACTGTACTCATTCTTCGTTTGACCCATGCTTCAGGACCGTGTTATATTCTCTTATTCTCATCTTTTAAAAAAAAAGCCTCCATTAGTCTATTTGAGTTTCCAAATATATTTTTTGTTGGTCCCCTTCTAACTCCTTTCACTTTTATCTTTCCTGTTCTCTTGATTGCAACTTTGTTCCTCCTTGGAGGAACAAACGGAAGAATTCACTCATATACACAAAAGGCCCATAAAGATTCCCATGCTTCCCAGTGGGGTTTGTTTAGACGAATGCAATGGAATGGTGAGAGATGAGACTGGGAGATGATAGCATTCTCAGCCACTCAGTACATAGTGAGGCTGATGCTACGTCATCACAACGTTTGGAGAAATACATCTAGAAATGCCTTGGCTGCACTGATAAGATTTTGGCACATATGTCTTTAACTATGATAAAACATGTAACACCAAGAGAGATTCAAATGAGGAAGGACTCCAGCTAGCTCCAAGCTGTTTGTAAACTGAAGCACTGCTTGGGGAGGCAATTGTGGCAGAGACACCATCACAGAAGAATGAGAAGTTACCCCATGCTAATCAGACTCATATTTCCCTTATTACCATATCTTCATTTTTCCTGTTGACAGTGCAATGCCTACAAGAGGTCTCATTACTGTTTTCCATATTTCTGTTTTAAATTATTGATAAGCTCTAGTAAGGTTGATCCATGGCTGAAAACAGGCAGAGGTAGGTAGTTAAGAAATAATTTTTCCCCCCAGAGGGCAATGGGAACACACGAAAAAGCATCTGTCAAAATTGGAAAGCAGAAAATATACATGAGACACAGTCAGGCTATTCAGTTTGTTAATGACTTGGGGCAAATCAAATGCCTTCTGAATACAATTTGTAAGAATGGCTCAAGTGATGGGACTTGAACTCTTTCTAGCTCTGTTCTTCTTGGCTCTGGGCCTCTGGTTTTTCCTGCCTCTCATTATAATAGCAATTACAGTCCAAACAACATCATATGGCAGTGATTTAATTGGCTTCAAGTCTTGCTCCAAAGGTAAGTGTCACAGGCTTTTTGGTCCCCATTCCCAGCTTTTCCTGTTTGGAAGCAGATGACTCAAATAGCAGAAATAAAATGTCATTTCTGTTGCCATATGGGAAACTTAATGCTACAGTTAAAGACAAACTCATGTAGAAAATTCTAAGCTTCTTAAACGTGGCATGTAAAATTCCACTAGAGCAAAAAAAAAAAAAAGGCATTTCATATGGTTGAAACATTTACAAATAAGGAGGATAAAAGCAAAATTCATAACTTGGTTAATCATAAAATATTTTTGAAACTTTGATATGTAATACTACAATAGGTCTCAGGTTAATCAGCACACAGTGAGCACTGAATACTATTTTAGCAGTATTACAGAATATTAAAATAATGTAATCCTGAACCAGTTAAGTTTGATTTGATTTCAGTTAGGCCAAAGTTTATGTTTTGTTTTTTGTTATTTGAGATTAAAATCAGATGCCTCCTCATTGAAATAACCTTGTGGTATTTAAACTTAAAACTAACTTGAATTAAACATGTTAACATGTAATTTAGTAAATCTGAATTCTTTCAGAAGAAACAGAAAAGTTTATTTTATTTTTACCAAATGATGCCAGAAATCCACAGTTATCTGCAACATTTTGGAGGTCTCAATTAACAAGTTTCCTCCTGTCTTTAACTCTGTTTTTCTCCATCCCTGAGTCGACTACAGTACCTTGAAAACAGAAATGGGCTGTCTTTGGTTACAACCTAAGTAGCTGCAACACACAAAGTTTTTGAAGAGAAAATGGCCCCCTCATTGCAGTGATTGGTAAAGCATGTTTCAAGAGTTTCAAGTTAACAACCAATTTCTTCCCTCTTAAATGTTTGTTACAAGCATCCCCCTTCTCCCATTCCCACAGCCACTGCCCCATGTTGTGGACTCAATCCCTCAGACCTGGACAATTTTACCCACTTCCTAACATGTCTTTGCTCCAGTCTTAGCCCCAATGATGCAGACAGAGAAAGACCCTCAAGTACAGTCCTGATCATGCAGCTCTGTGCAGATATCTGACAACATGGCCCCCAAATACACTTTAATTTCCTTAAGACTCTACATATAGCCTTTCACAATCTGGGTTCAACTTCTTGGCCAACAGTATAGCCATTAGTCCCTTTTTACTAGTCAGGGTGGTATTGATTAATTATTCTGTTCCTTATCACCATAATGTTATTCCTACAACTTTGCTTGTAAAAATCCTACCTATATTTTGAGAACCAGTTCATATGCCATCTTCTCCATTAAACCTGCCCTGGTTCTCCTGGCAGGAAGTAATTTCCCTTTCTTTATGTTCCTCTAACATTTGGTTATACCTCTCTCCTACAGTTTTTCTTAAGTTTTTCCTCCTGAAGTTGTTAGTGTCTAATTTCACCCTTTGTGATTCTAATGCCAGGGATTCCCAAAAGATACATAGAGGAAAACTGAGATTGAGATGAATATTTTTCAAGCAGTATTTGAGCTAAAAGCAAAATTCTACAATGGTACATGATATTTATCCTTATTGAACAATGAATTTCACTGATAGTGAAATTTGGGAACTAAAGTGCAATTTTTTCCAGTTAATTATAAGCAAGATTGTACAGTTAATACTGTCCCATGGCATACAGTCCAAGAAGCATGGTAACAATACAAAGGATGATAAGATGTGGAATACTGTCTGGACATGGACTGTTTTCTCCTCTCCCTCAGGGACTAGCCTCTGGCCAAGGGGATGCATACCCCAATTATGAGTCATGGGATGCAGGTGACCACACAAAGCCGAAAGCAATGTAGTCATCACTCTTTTATTTATTTATTTTTTAATTTTTATTTTTATTATAAAGATGTGGGGTACATTTCAGGTTTAGGTATACAAACATTGATCATGCAGATACCCTTGTTGATGAGGTATGTCCCTCCCTCCCCTAGCAGTTTCCTTCAACTGCCTATCTCACCCCCCCCCCACGGTTTCCCACTACTGTCAATTGCTTTCTTATAGCATTATAATTGTTCAAGGTCCACTTATGAGTGAGAACATATGGAACTCTGTTCTTTGTTTCTGTGATAAATCACTGAGTATGAGCGACTCCAAATCCATCCAAGTTGTTGCAAAGTCCAGAGGAGCTCAAATCATTCTATCAAAAAGATATCTGAACATGTATGTTTGTTGCAGCTCTATTCACAGTAGCAAAAACATGGAACCAACCGTACTGCCCATCGAAGCTGGGCTGGATAAAAAAAAGTGGTACATATGCACAGTGGAATATTATGCAGCCATCAAGAAGGACAAACATATGGACTTTGCAGCACTTGGATGGATTTAGAGTTGATCACTCAGTAATCTGTCACAGAAACAAAGAACAGAGCACCATATGTGCTCACTCATAAGTGGACCTTGAACAATTATAATACTATAAGAAAGTGATTGGCAGTAGGGGGAAACTGCCAGGGGAGGGAGGGGTAACACCTCATCAACAAGGGTACCTGCATAATCAACGTTTGTATACCTAACCCTCAATTGTACCCCACATCTTTATAATAAAAAAAAAATTTTTTTTTAAAGGCCAAGCTCTTAACACAGGACCTGATACGTGGAAAGACCTGCTCACTGTTGTCTACTATTATCATGAGGCCCAGGTGTTTGGACAGCTCCCTAACTATGGAAGATCCCAGAGGAATGACTTCAGTGGTGGCATTTAAGACCTAAGGGGGGCAGGCATTAAGTCCATGCAAATGACCCTCCCCTTAGGTGCTGATCTACTCTGCTTGGGGTTGGTCCTGAGTGAATCCATCTAATTAGTTACATCTGGAAGAGCTGAAAGTTCTCACTGTTAAGCAACATCAAGGGCCTGTTCTTTCCTGGCTAGGGTTTTGGTCAGGGTCATTCCAGTCTACCTCAAGTTTTCCTAAACTTGAATCTGGAAGCAAGCGTTGGGTCTCAATTCCTTGCTTTCCAGAAATCATTAGGCTTCTTTTGTAAATTGGTTCACAAGATTCTACAAAATCGAGCCCTCATGGAGTCCCAAAGATTCTGTCCCTCCCCGCCCCAGGAATAGTGTTTATTGCTATCATTTGCATAATAGAAGGGGCCTCCCTTTACTGGTCTTCCCCAGACAAGGGTCCCATCCAAAATGACTTTTTGTCTGCGTATACATAGAAAAGAAGCTTCTCTCACTTAAAAAAAAATAATAATAAAATGCAATCTGTTCCATTCCACAAAATCACTAGGAAACCTCAGCCTTATGAACATTGATGCTGTACCTCACACATGTTTTGTTCTAGAAGCTGACCAGTGCTGTCACTTACCAGCTTTGGGAATGTGGCAAGTTATTTGACCTCCAGACTGCTCTCCTCACCTGTGAAATAGGCAGTGCTCGATCATCAGTGGAGGAAAACGAACTCTAACTGGCTTAGCGGGCCAAGGGGACAATCATTTGTATTCCAAAATAAACAAAGAATGAAAAACACAATGAACAATCAAGCCTTGGATGGGATCTGGGATTTAGGATGACTGAAGGCAGGTGCTGGATGCTGGCAGGATTTTGTCTCACGTCTCTGTTCCTCTCTAAGTGTTGGTTTTATATCTGCAGATACCTTGTCATTGGCATGCTGACCCTTGAAGTTGCCATTTTCACAGAACTTCATCCAAGATGTAAGAAAGGCTCTTTCCTGTCAATTCAATCAGAAACATTCTAGGAGAGAACACTGAGGGACACAGTCTCATGTGTGTTTCCCTGGAGTGGACAGGGTGATCAGGTTAAATGTTCACTCTCATTGGCTCATCTGGAGTCATGTGACCTCCCTCACGGTCAGGGAGCCAGAAGCTGTAATGACTGGTCCTTACCTGAACCAGGAGTTTGGAGTCAGGATGACACAGTTCCCCAAAGAAAGGAGAAGGCTTTCACCACAGATGGAGTACATAACAGGTTCATTAACTATGAATCAATCTGTTAAGCCTCACAAATCTCTTCTTCAACTCAAGGAAATTCAGTGGAGAAATATCTTTTATCAGAATTAGGCTCTAAACTTGGAATGATAGGGGAAAACCCCTCTTAGTTAGAGGTCAGGTTACTGAACACAACCTGCTTTAAATCCGGCACTATAATAAATTACCAATTATTTGGTAGCGAATTTGAAGGAAATCTAACTGATGTTTAGGGATCATGTTCTATGAAGAAATGCTTCTCTTTGAACACCAGGATCACCTGTACAAGGTGAGTTGCTCACAACACAAAAGGTAATCAGAATCTGAGACTAGCCGGGGGACAGCAGACTACCCTCCATTTTACTAAGCCTGTTCCAGGTGCAGTTTATCCATTCACTAAAATGATAGGTGGATCATTGGGATTGTTAAGCAAATATATATATGTACATATATACACATATACATATAAACATATCTACTATATAAATATATACACATAATCGAAAAGAAAAAGATATACGCACTTAGACATTTTCTCTCTTTTCTCCCCGAGCTAGGATCTTTGAATATAAATATAGTACACAATAGCGTATTACTGTTTGAGTAAACACCAAGCATGCTGCCTGAAACTTATCAGGTACATCCTGAATGTCCATTGAGTCAGGACATGAATCTTCTCCCTCCTAAAGGATGACTTTCACTCACACAGTTATCCTTTCTGCTCCTTGCTGCTTTCTTCAGGAAAGGGCTGTTTCAAAGATACTCAGAGGAGTTCTGAAAATCCCGAGTGTCAGAAAAAAATATGATGATTTTTAAAAACATGTGTCTACTCATGACTTGGCCGCCTCCCATATTTACTCTGGATCTGTTCTTACTTCCCTGCAATTGAAGCTTTTCCCCACATTAAATTTTCAGTCATTGCTAGCTACATCTCCCACATCTCATGCACATATGTGTTATCCATTTGAATGAACACAAAGGCATGACCAACATTCCATGCTGTGGGAGGGAACACACGCAAACGCATTGAGTGGAAAACATGCATTTCCTGTTTGTTGCTGAATGAAAGTTCAGACAGTTTCAGAAGGGTATGTACGATAACAAAACCACTGCACGCCTTGAAATGCACCTATGAACATATCGCCGATTTCTAATTTTTTTAATTTGATCTGGAGTCTTTGAAGAGAAGTTAAAACTGATATGTACAAGAAAAAAAAGTACCCATTAATACCAGATAAAAATCTTGTCAACAATTAATAGACTTAATTTTTGTTAGAAAATTGTGGGACCTAACTTGTCCAGGACAGAATCTTTACTAGTTGTGATTTTTTTCCCAGAGAAATTGATTTAGCCTTACATTCAGGTGCTTTTATATATTTAAGTTGTCAGGTTGAGCACTTTTAGAAGAGCTTGGGGGCTTAATGAAATAAACTGAATTTTTTTTTTTTTTTTTGCCATTTCATGGGAGGTGAGAATTTATTTGTCGAAAAATGAGCATGGTGTATTCTGCTTAATTACTTTTCTGGACTCTTCTGTCTTATACCTGAATCAAGTTTTTTTTCAAAAGTATAATTAAAACATTCAGAGCACATGGCAAGGGGAAAACAAGATGGAGACATACTTAACTCCTAAAATTACAGAAAAAACACGAATACTTTAAAACTGTATCTCAGGAAGCATGCTACGATCTGGCACATTGGATTTGGTGTCTAGGTCATTGAAGACCCTTGCAGGAGACTTCAAGATGATAATAGAAATGGGAGCTGGGTAGCTGTGGGTAAAGATTAAGTAGGAAATAAACAAGAAGACATCTTAAATGTCACCCCGTGATGCACAAAGCTTGTTTTGTTTTGTTTTTAAACAGGAAGTTGCTAAAATACTTCAACAATCAGTATATGTATAAATATGAATTTCGGCTCATTTTAATCTAGACCCTAAGGCAGGTAGTTATTCTCATTGGAAATACATACTCCAGCGATGGTCACTGGTAACATTTAATCCAAATTCCAAATTCCAGAGGCAGCTACAGGTGCCTTAGCTTTTCTCTCAAGCCCCAGAAGTTTTGATAATTAGTGTAACAAATGTCAGAAATAGGTTTTCATTTGTGAAATTCCAGGTGTTGGAGATGTGTAGGGATTTTCCCACCTTCCCGTGAATAAGATAAAAGAATATGATGACGCTTCCTAGGCTTCTTTTCTGTGCAGCTGTATGTCTAGGATAAGAGAGGAAAAAGGTCCCCAGAGGAGACTGGAAGAGATGGCATCCAGAATGGAGGCAATAAAAGAGATATTGGACAAGAGAAGACACCCGGGGGTTGGACATGAAGGCTACAGTCTGCCTGAAGCCTTTTTTGGCCATCAGCAAACACCATCGATGACATTGGAGCCAAATTTTACCAATGAGTGGCTCCAGAGATGTGAGGTTAACCCACCATGGCCTCATCCTCTCTTTCCATGCCAGGGAAGAGCCTGGTGTCTGGATATTCAGACCCCTTTCATTCTTCAGATGGTGACAGCCTTTTCTCTGCATACCCAGAAAGACTCTTAAGATTATTAATGGACTTTATCCTTCCAGTGGATGATTAAAACTTATCTAGAGCAGGGCTTAGAAGTGATCCCTGTTTCAAATTGTTGTTAATTAATATGTATAACCATGTAGAGTGTATGTTCTGATTAGCATACAGATGCTTTCAGAGTAGTGCCTGTTTGGTAAACGTGAACGTTTACATGAGCAGAT
The DNA here is from genome assembly GCA_963574415.1 of Tarsius wallacei. Taxonomy (NCBI): domain Eukaryota; kingdom Metazoa; phylum Chordata; class Mammalia; order Primates; family Tarsiidae; genus Tarsius; species Tarsius wallacei. Next base: position 24,535 of record CAUYQG010223794.1, on the reverse strand, counting down.
TTTTCTCTCTTAAAGTGATAATGTAACAAATTTAAGGAGCGAAAGAGAACAGCAGTTAACAAAAACAAGGTCAGCTACTAGGTTAATAGTAAGACACAGCTGACAGTAGAGTCGACGAACTAAGATAGATTACAAGGAAAAGAGCTGTGTGCAATGGCATTTTGCTGAAAATTTGACACTAAAATGTTGCTTAACTTTTGTGCCTGCTGCATGCTCCACAAACTGACTTTTTCTCAACATGCTTTAATCACAGGTGGTTGAAAGAACTCTACCCTGGAAGGTGAATAAATGGTTTCATTTGTTTTTTTTTTTTCCTCATCTGTACAAATGTTTAAAGATATTCCCAAGCCCAATATTTTGTTACATGAAGCAATGCTGCTGAAGAAAATTACAATTTGAAATCTAAACAGTAAGACAGAGTCATCATGCACAAAGCAAACTGCATAAAAGTGGCTGGTTTTTTACTCTGGGAGATTATATCCACATTTTTCGCAGGGAAAGGACCATCAGAAGATGGATTTCCCTACAGTCTGGAAACATAACTGTAGTCACCAGTCCCCCTGCTGGTCTAAGCACGCTGAATGGTGTCTATGTCAAAGGCAAAGTACAAGATGGTGGACGCCTACGGGGAGTGGTAAGTATAGAACGGGAGAAGGCAGTCAAGTGATGGCCGTGAATGCTCTGGTGTGGGTACAAGAAGCCCTTTCGGTGTTGAAGCGATGGGCTGAGCCAGTGCCTGAGAGGCCAATGGCCCCCAGTTTAGGAAACCACAGAACAAAGGGAATCAGGCAAGCCCTTACACGGAGAGAAACCAGAATATAAAGCTCCACACGACACTAAATTCATAGGTTCTCAATTTTTTTAAAGATTCTTTTTTTTCCTCTTTATTTTGAAAATGTGGGGTACAATTCAGGGTTAGGTATACAAATGTTCATCATGCAGGTGCCCTTGTTGATGAGGTGTGCCCCTCCCTCCCCTGGCAGTTTGTCTCAACTGCCAATCCCATCCCCACCTTCCCTGGCAGTTTCCCACTGCTGCCAATCCCTTTCTTATAGTATTAGGATAATTGTTCAAGTTCCGCGTCTGAGTGGGAACATATGGTACTTTGTTCTTTGTTTCTGTGATAGACCACTGAGTATGATCGACTCTAAATCCACCCAAGTGGCTGCGAAGTCCATATGTTTGTTCTTCTTCATGGTTGCATAATATTCCACTGTGTGTATGTACCATATTTTTTTATCCAGTCCAGCTTTGATGGGCAGCATGGATGGTTCCACGTTTTTGCTATTGTGAATAGAGGTGCAACAAACATGCGTGTACAGGTATCTTTTTGGTAGGATGACTTGAGCTCTTCGGGTATATTCCCAATAGGGGGATTGCTGGGTCATATGGAAGGTCAGTTTCTAGTTCTTTCAGAAATCGCCACACTGTCTTCCAAAGAGGTTGCACTAGTTTGCATTCCCACCAGCAGTGTAGAAGCGTTCCTTTAAAAGATTCTTAAGCATAGGATGCAAATATTGAATGAATGACAGTTGGAAAAGAGAATATTCTATACAACCAGCACCTTCAAGATTTGGATATTACTTAGAGTGAGATTCCAAATGTACCACGATTCTGTCAGTTCAGAATGAAATAGCAGGTTAAAGGACTTCTTTTGGAAACTACATCACACTAGAGCACAAGAAGTCATAACATCTGTTCTAGTTATGAAACCACCTGTATAAAATTAATATCAGGACATGGGGTAAAAGCACAAGAGATCTGAGCCCTGAAAAACTGCAGCTATGGTTAGAACTTAACAGGTCTGTTGTTACTAGGTTTGCTTTCACTCCAATAGAAAACAGTTGATTATCTTCGTGTCCTGACCCCTGGGGAAGGGGGTAAGCGGCCCCGCAAGGCTGGTAAACAATTTCTCACTTTTTTGTTTTTGTCCAAGATGGCTGATTAGAGGCTTTCAGCATGCCTCACCCATCTGAACACTGTGAAACAGCGTGGAGATGTTAACACAGAGAACCCCAATTCAAGAAGGAAAACAGATACTCATCAGAATAGCAAAGGACACCCCAGATCTCAGAGAGGGGAGGGTGGGCAAACAGCTTCCACGACAGTGCTCTGCAGAGAAAAGTGAATGCGACCCCATAACACAGGACAGGACTGGAAACTACCTTCTGAGACGTACTTTACAATTAATGCCAGCTTCACAACCTGAAGCTCTTCAGCAAACACCACTGCCAAGAGCCCCAGCCTCCCTCCCCGACCAGTCAGGGTGATGGGCCCCAGCAATACCAAGGAAAAGGAGGGCCCCAATCCTACATATCCAGGGAGATGGTCTAAGTGCCAAGAGACTAGCAGGAGGGACTTCACCCTCAGCAGCCCAAGTGGTGGGAGAGTTCCTGACGCTGTGGTTTCTCTGGGTAGTGAGGCCCGAAGCCAAGGTCAGCTCTGTGACCTGAAATCAAGAGGAAAGTGTCATTGCGGGGAGCCACAGCCTGCCCCTCTAGTCTGTAGATCAAGTGTGTTCCTTCCATTATCGAGGATCAGGCAGCCCTCATTTCTACATGCCCAGATAAGCAGCCTAAGCCACCCACCCTTCCAGGGCAGTGATCCTTGTGCGATGAGACCCCCTGTGTTCCACACCCTAAACACCTGATCACCTGGAGTGGAAGCCTGAGCCACCCTTCCCCCCCAGTGACAGAGTCCTTGGTGCTGTGGTACTCTCTCCACTCAAGGCCCGGATGTGTCCCTAGGTACCTGGAGCTCCCACTCTTCTAGATTGGGTGTTTAGGCCACCTTCTCTTTTCTGAGCAGAGAACTGGAGGCCATGGAGGTCCTCTGACACCTCACAGAGACACACCTATGGGCACACAGGGGCCTCACACCAGACCTGCCTCTGAGCTGATGCCTGTGCCTGCCATTGGTGGATCGTAGGTGGGCCTGCCCTGCTCGGGCCCAGCTGCCTTAGTTCTCTCCTCCCCAGAGTTGAAATAGGAGCTCAGATCACCGTGCATTCCGCAGGCCAACTCACTGCTGAGACAACAAAGAACTTCACTAGCAAAGAAGGATCAAGTGAATCGCTGTCCACATCAGCAGAAGTCAGCTCTACTCAAAAGCACTGCCTGCTAGCTTGGAGGTTGAGCAATGCAGCACAGCAGGTAATTCTCTGACACTAGCATACACCACCAAAGAGCAAGATAAGCCTCCCAAGACACACGCCACCACGGCCTCACAGGAGGTAGCAAGCCAGCCCACACCCCCACTGCATCGCTATGACCACCAACACTTGAGAAAGCCTACAGACACAGGCTATCTCACACAGGAACTCACAAAGGAACTCACACAGATCAGTCACCATAGTTCAACCAGATGAGAAAGAATCAGACAAACAACTCTGGAAGTAAGAAAAAACAAGAGCGCTACCCCTCCAAAGGGCCACACCAACTCTTCCACAACATACATGTAAGAAAATAAATTCAGAATATTGATTATAAAGAAGCTCAACAAGATGCAAGATAAGGTGATAACCAACACAAATAAACTAGCAGAGCAATTCAGGAAGTAAAAGGAGAGATAGACAACATTGAAAAAAAGGAACTAAAAAAACTAAATTATGGAGATACAAAATATGGTACAAAGCAATAGCAGTAGACTAGACCAAGTGGAAGAAAGAATCTCAGAGTTGAAAGACAGATCCTTTGACCTAACCCACTCAGACAGAAATTTTAAAAAATAAACAAATAAAAGAATTAAGAAGAATGAGCAAAACCTGTGAGAAATATGGCATTATATAAAGCAACCAAACCTACAAATCATAGAAATCCCAGAGGTAGAAGAAGCTAAAGTAAAAAATATGGAAAACATATTTGAGGAAATAATTTTTTTAAAAAAATTCTCTGATCTTGACAGAGATCTAAATATCCAGATATAAGAAGCCCCAAAACTACTACAAGATACATCACAAGAAGAACCTTACCAAGGCATGTAGTTGTCAGATTCTCCAAAGTCAACAAGAAAGAAAACATCTTAAGAGCAGCAAGAGAAAAGCACTAAATCACTTATAAAGGAAAGAACATTAGACTAACAGTAGACTTCTCAGCAGAAATCCTACAAGCCAGAAAAGAATGGGGACCTATTTACAACTCCTTAAAGAAAAAAAATGGCAGCCAAGAATTTTATATCCAGTCAAACTAAGCTTCATAAACAAAGGAGAAATAAAGTCCTTCCCTGACGAACACTAGGGGAATTTGTTGCCGTTAACAAATTCTTAGATGTTCTAAGAAGTTCTAAACTTTGAAACAAAATAGAGAACTCTCACTATCATAAAAGATAACATAAGTACAAATCTCACAGAGCCTATAAAGCAACTACATATTTGAATCCCTAAAGCAGCTAGCTTACAACACTATGGCAGGAACAAAATCTCTCATATTAATATTAACCCTAAATGTAAATGGTCTATATGCCCCCACTTGAAAAGAAGCAGAGTGGCAAACTGGATTAAAAAAAATTTTTTTTTTAAAAAACAAGACCTAACATGATACACTGCAAATAAGAGACCCACCTACTGCCCAAAGACAGTCAGTCACAGACTCAGAGTAAATCAGTGGAAAAGATAAATCAGGTAAATGGAAGACAAAAACAAGCAGGAGTAGCAGTTAACTTGGGCTTTAAACCAAAAACATTAAAGAAAGACAAAGAAGGATATTTGATAATGATAAAATGTGCAACAAAAAGATTTAACTAGATACACCTGGAGCACCCAAATTCATGAAGCAAATACTACTTGACCTTAGAAGTAGCAATATCATAATAGTGGGTGACTTCAACACCTCACTGACATCACTAGACAAATCATCAAAGCATAAACTTAACAAAGAAACACTGGACTTAACCTGGATTATAGACCAAATGGACCTAACAGGCATCTATAGAACTTTCCACCCAACAACTGCAGAATAAACATTCTTCTCATCTCCCTATGGAACATTCTCCAAAAGAGACCATATGATTGGTCATAAAGCAAGTCTAAATATATTTTTTAAAACATCAGAATCATACCAAACATTTTCTTGAAACACAGTGGTATAAAATTAGAAATCAACACAAGAAACTCCCAAAACTATACCACTGCATGGAAACTGAACAATTTGCTCTTAAATGACCCAGGGTAAACAATGAAAATAATTCAGAAATTTAAAAAAAATTCATTTCAACAAATTAAAACAGTAATACAACATACCAAAACCTCTGGGACACAGTGAAAGTAATTCTGAAAGGAAAATTTATGACATTAAATCCCTACATTAAGAAGATAGATTGGAAATCAACAACTTAACCTTGCACCTCAAAGAACTGGAAAAACAAGAACAATCTAAACCTAAGGCTAGCAGAAGAAAAGAAATAACAGAGATCAGAGCAGAACTAAATGAGATAGAGACCAAAAAAGGACACAAAAGATCAATGAATCAGAAAGTTGGTTTTTTGAAAGGATAAACAAAATTGACAGACTGCTAGCTAGTCTAATCAAGAAAAAGAGAGAGAGAACTCAAATAAATGCAATCAAAAATGACAGAGACAACATAACAGCTGATACCACAGAAATATAAAAGATCGGGGATCACTATGAACAACTCTATGGCAACAAACTGAAAAACTCAGAGGAAATGGATAAATTTCTGGAAGTACCTCTTAAGACTGAACCAGAAAGAAATAATGAATAATGACGAGCAATGAAAATGAATCAGTAATAAAAAATCTTCCAACAATAAAAGCCCAGGGCCAGATGGATTTACAACCAATCAGATATACAACCAATCAGACATACAAAGAAGAGCTGGTACCAATCTTATGGCAAGTATCCCAAAAAACCAAAGAGGCGGGACTACTCCCAACTCATTCTAAGAAGACAGCATTACACTGATACCAAAATCAGGCAAGGGCACAACAACAACAACAACAACAACAACAAAAACTACAGGCCTATTTCCCTATGTATAGGTGTAAAAATCCTTAACAAACTACTAGCAAACTTAGTTCAACAGCATATCAAAAAAATTATCCATCAATAAACATGATCCACCACATAAACAGAAGCAAAAATAAAAACCATATGATCATCTCAGTAGGTGCAGAAAAGGCATTTGACAAAATTAAACATCCCTTCATGATAAAAACCCTCAACAAAACAGGCACCAAAGGAACATATCTCAAACTAATAAGAGCCATATACAACAAACCCATAAACAACATCACACTTAATAGGGAAAAGTTGAAAGCATCGCCCCTCAGAACAGGAAAAAGACAGGGATGTCCACTCTTATTACTCTTATTCAACATTGTACTAGAAGTCTTAGCAAAAGAAATTAGGCAAGAGAAAGAAATAAAAGGCATCGAAATCAGCAAGGAGGAAGTCAAACTATTCCTGTTTGCAGATTACAGGATTGTATACCTAGACAACCCTAAAGATTCCTCTAAGAAGCTTCTAGACCCAATAAAGTCTCAGGTTACAAAATCAATGTAGCATTCCTATACACCAACAATGCTCAAGCCAAGAAACAAATCAAGATCTCAATCCCATTCACACAAGCCACACAAAAAACAAAATACCTAAGAATATGCCTAACAAAGGAGGTGAAAGATGTCTACAAGGAGAACAACAAAACATTGATGAAGGAAATTATAGACAACACAAAGGAAAAACATCCCATGTTCATGGATCAAAATAATATCATTAAAATGACCATACTGCCCAAAGCAATCTACAGATTCAAAGCAATCCCAATCAAAATGCCAATTTCGTTCTTTGAACTAGGAAAAACAATCTTAAAATTTATATGGAACCAAAAAAGAGCCCAAATAGCCAAAGTAATTTCAAGCAAAAAGAACCATTGCAGAGATATCACACTACCTGACTTCAAATTACACCATAAGTCTATACTAACTAAAACAGCATGGTACTGGTACAAGAATAGATGGAATGATCAATGGAACAGAACAGAGACCCCAGAAATAAAGCCACATACCACAAAACTGACCAAAAAAAAGCAATGAGGAAGAGACACCATATTCAATAAATGATTCTAAGAAAATTGGTTAGCCATATGCAGAAGAATGAAACTGGACCCTTATCACTTACTATATACAAAAAATTAACTCAAGATGAATTAAAGACTTAAATGTAATACCTGAAATTATAAAAATCCTGGAAGAAAACTTAGGAAACACTCTTCTGGTCATGGGTGTGAGCAAAGAATTTATGATGTAGCCCTCAAATCCACTACAATAATAACATAGGCAAATGGGACTTAACTAAGCTAAAAAAAACTTCTGCACAGCAAAATAAATAATCAGCAGAGTGTATAGAAAACCTACTGAATGTGAGAAAATATTTGTAAATTATACCTCAAACAAAGAGTTAAGATCCAGAATCTACAAGGAACTCAAACAATTAAACATGAAAAAAAAAAAAAAAAACCCCACCAAAATGTGGACAGAGGATGTGAATAGATACTTCTCAAAAGAAGATATACAGCCAACAAACATATGAAAAAATGCTAAATATCACTAATCATCAAAGAAATGCAAATTAAAACCAAAATGAGACATCACTACATACCAGTTAGAATGGCTATTATTAGAAGCTCAAAGAGCAACAGATGTTGGCACAGTTTCAACACACATTCACTGTTTGTGGGATTGTAAACTAGTTCACCCTCTATTGAAAACAGTATGGAGATTTTTCAAAGAACTAAAAATTGAATTACCAGTCGACCCCACTACTAGTGATCTACCCAAAGGAAAAAAAAATTAATATCTAAAAAAGATACCTGTACTCATATGTTCATTGCAGCACTGTTCACAATAGCAAAATCATAGAACAAACCTAAGTGCCCTCCTGATGACTGACTGAATAAAGAAAATGGAGCATATATACACCATGGAATACTACACAGCCATAAAAAAAAAAAGAATAAAATCATGTCCTTTGCAGCAACATAGATGAGTTTGACAATCATCATCCTAAGTGAATTGACTCAAAAACCGAAATGTTTCTGCATGTTCTCACTTACTTGCAGGAGCTAAATGGCCACAAATAATTGATGACACTGGGACGCCAATAAGGGGAAAGGCAGGGAAGAGGGTTAGTGCTCAGAAATTACCTCCTGGGTACTTGAGACCAAATCCCCACAATATGTCCATATGCCAGCCTCTGAATTCTCAGGGAGGCAGATTTGGGAAGTACCTCTCATTTTCCTTGCTCCGCTACTGTGTAACATTAAACTTTTTCCTCCACTGTAATGGCTGTGTCAGTCTTGGTTTTTCTGGGCAGCAGGCATAAGAACCCGGTCAGGTTGTAACAGTTACATATCCGGCAGCTAAAGTGATCCTCTCTTCAACATTCTCTGATGTCATGAGAGCCTTGGGCCTTGAGAATGCGTTGGTTTGGGGGCCAGAAATGGCATAGACAAGTGCCACTGCTTCACATGAGACACAAGGACCCACATCACCCCACTAGCTAGTGCTGGTCTGCAACGAAATATAGGCAGAAATTAGAAGTTGGATGTCCAAACTTTTATAGCAACTTGACACAGTAATTTTATGTCTGTTAAATGTAATAAACACATGGGCTTCTATTTATATTTGTGTATATGTTCATTTAATTTTCTAATAATTCATTTTTATTATATTTTACAGAAATATTCTACTTTCAGATTGGGAAAAAGTGAATTATTTACTATAGATAGTTCAAGAAGCATTTGTGTAGACCATAACTGAGCCACAATTATTTTAAGATCAGATTTTAAAGTCCAAGGTCCATACCTCCATTAAGATTTTGGGGGGATTATAAAAAAAATGTATGTAGCAGCTTCTGAGATTCTTTGAGCTGCTTTGTCATAGTATACTCAGGTTTAAGCCTTTCATAGCAAGAAAGAGTCTTACAAAATAAAGTTTTCTACTTGGAAGACTGAGGCAGAAGGATCGCCTAAGCCCAGAGGTCGAGGCCGCAGTGGCCGTGAGTGTGCCACTGCACTCCAGCCTGGGTAACAAAATGAGACTCCAACTCAAAATAAATAAATATATACACACACATACATACATACATAAAATAAAGTTTGGTGGGGCCAGGCATGGTGGCTCATGCCTATAATCCCAGCACTTTATGAGGCAAAGACGAGAGGATGACTTGAGCCCAGGAGTTCAAGACCAGCCTGGTCAGTATAACAAGACCTCATCCCTACAAAAAAAACAAAACAAAACAACAACAACAAAAACACAATTTTGTCAATTGTTGGCTAATTCTATATTTCAGAGTTAAAAATTGATATCTACTTTGCTTGATTTGCTTCTGCTAAACTTCCTTTAGTTCCTTTTGTTTCTGATTCCTATTCTATAAAATCATACAAGTGTCTGATTCCAGGAATGACATGTGGGTGGTTTTTATTTTTTCAAAAACAGCATTCAGTTTTCCATTACTTGTAATCCAAACGGCAGAGATCTCAAAGCTCACTTGTAATTAGCTTTGCAAAACATTTATATACCTTTAAAAAAAATGGTTCTTCTGAACTGACATATGCAAAGTTAAAGTTAGATGGCATTTCTGAGCAGAGCCCCATAGAAAGCAGTGTGAACAGCCGAGGCTGAGATGATTTTTTCGTCTGGCTTTTTATTTCATTGATCTCCAAAATGGGTTATTTATGGACTGGTAGTTAGGAGTTGACTGTGCATACAGACCTCTCTCTTAGCTGACTCCAATAACAGCTCAGACTAAACTGAAATTTGTTTTTGCTCGCTTAACGGCCAAAGACAGGTGCTCCTGCTTGGTGAATGATTCTTTTCCACATAGTGACTCAGGGATCCAGGCTCATTTTGCTTTCTCTTCAAGGCTTTATCTTCATCACCTGCCTTCAGTCAGTAGAAGAAAAATGAAGCGTGGAGGGGACACACCTATTTCTTTAAAGCCTTGTTCCAGAAATGGTATTCAGCACTGGAACTCAGTTGTGCGAACCAACTGCAGGAAGGCTGGGAAATGTAGGCCATTTGTGTGCCCAAGAAGAGAAAATGGGATGGTGGGGAGGGGAAGAGATAGCTAGCATTACTTGAGGTTGTTTAGATTCGGTTGTATCTTGAACACTTTCATACACCCTAGCCGTGTTGTATATGAGCAAGAAATAAAATTCATGTGTTGAAGGATAAAGATCCATTTTACATCAGTGCCTTGAAAAACAAGTGGAATTTCTGTGTCAAATGACCATAGCAAATTCTGATTTTTCATTAAAGATCATCGAACGGACCTTGAGAAGTTGTTCCAATTACATTCTTGCCTGGACTATCTGAGAGTAGCTGTCTTCTGTGCTATCATGCACATCATTGCTAATGTTGCATACAGCTCTAGCATTTTAAAGTTTACCAAAAAAAGATAAAGTATTCAAGCAATAAAGAAAAGATGAGTAAGAGATGTAAAAAGAAATCAATGGTAATCTTTTGTTGACTATCTTTTTATACAATTCTCCATATGTAAATATCCACCAAAGAGAGTATGTTATCCCTGTTTTATTAAATTTTCCCTTCTTTTGTCTTTTCTTTTTTGGTTTCTCCATCTCCTTCCTTCCTTCTTTCCTTCCTTCCTTTTTCTCATGCTCTGCTTTTGAAGGCTACAGCTGAGTTACTTTACTGGGTCAGTCCTAACTGCCACACTATAGCATGATAATTGAGAGCATAGATCCTAGATCTATATTGCCTGGATCTGAAGTCCACCTTGTGTTGACCTGGCTGAGACCTCTCTGTGCCTCAATTTTCTTCTCTGTAAAATGGGGTGATAATAGTACCTAATGAGGTAGGTACTATAATCTTTGTGAGGGTTAAATGGGTTGATCTATCTAAAACGTCTTGAACAGTGCCAGGTTTACAGAAAGTGTTACATGTTTTTGCTGCCATCATTTTTAATCTGTCATATATATGATGAACATCTTCTTCTGCATATTTCTTGTCTTTCGTAACATTGTTTTCCATAAAGACTTTACAATATTTTTTATGAGGCCAGGTGTGAAAGCTCACCCCTGTAATCCCAGCTCTTTGGAAGGCTGAGAAGTAAAGATTGCTTGAGGCCAGGAGTTCAAAACCAGCCCGGGTAGCATCACGAGACCCTGTCTCTACAAAAAACGGAAAAATCAAAATATAAAATAAAATGTGTTTGTGTAGTAAACGATAGCTAGACTTACCTGTGTAGCTTTGTATGTCCAACTGTATCTTACAAAAACGTCTATCTCATTTTTTTTTATGTCACGGATGTCACATGTATATTTTTCAATGTATTCTTGTCTGTGTGGCTGCAAAGGAATGCCCAGGGCTGAGTACTTTAGAAAGAAAAGAGGTTTATTTGGCTTGTGGTTCTGCAGACTGTACAGGAAGCATGGCACCAGCATTTGGTGAGGCCTCAGGGAGCTTCCTGTCATAGTGGCAGGCGAAAAGGAAGCAGACATCGTATGCTGAGAGAAAAGGAAAAGAGGGAACAGGAAGGTGACAGAGAGAGAACACATTGCTAGGAGAACACTAAGCCATTCACCAGGGATCCGTCCTGTGACACAAACACCCCCAACACCGGGGATCAAATTTCAACATGAGATTTGAAGGAGACAAATATCCAAACTATGTCACTTGCTTTCAACTGCAATTAAGAGTAGAACTTTTTTGGTGACCGTTATATTAAAGTCAACACTATCATGCTTTTTCCTGAAGGTTTCTGCATCAGGAGTTTGCTTAGAAAAGCCTTTGGCATCCATTTACAGTTTAACTGATTTATGAACAACTGATATAGGTAGGGATATAACTTTTTTTCTAGATTGCTTGCTAGTGATCCCATCATCCTGTATGATTCTGAGCTCTGACTAAATGTGTCTGCTGAGGGTTGGTGCCTCCTGCATTCATTCATGGTCATCTTGCCTTAAGCCACACTCCTTGTTTTACATTTTGGATCTATTTATCTACAGCTTAATTCATAGTTTAGATGTTTTAAGCTGCCACTGAACTGACTTGGTCACATATTTAAACGTTGTCACAGGTCTGCAGAACGTGCTTTATTCTGGTCGGCATGGTCACCCTCTTTGATGGTCACCCTCTTCTGATGAGGCACTTTGGGACTAGAAGCTTTGCCTCTGGTAAGTCATTTCCCCGATGTGTCCAATGCTCCTTGATGACAGGTTGTGATAATAAACTTGCAGACAGTCTCCAATTTTTCTGCTGATACTCAAATTCTTCCTTCTCACCGGGATGGTTCTTATTCAGCCAGCTGATGATTTCACCAAATCTTCAAGCATCTTCTCTTTTCTTTCCATTATTGTTTTTGCTTTGAATTTTCTCATTTTCCACTTTGTCTTTCGAGAAGACAGTGGGTTCGAGTGAATTTTTAGGAGATACCAACCGTGTTTTCCTGCTTCTCGTTTTTTGTATGTGTGAATTTCTCAGCCCTCTGGATTGTATAATCAGGAGCTTCATTAATCAATATATTCTTCCACACTGTGACTTAATGCTCTTCTTTTTGCCTGTCCCCTTTGTCCACAGCGGCAATCTTCAAGATGTCATTGACATCAACAATCATGGCGATGATGTGCTCTCTTTGGCCATTTTTTTCCACATCATACTCCTGGACATGGACAACATGTGGCTATCAGTCTACCTGTAGTGACAGTCTGTATCTGGCGGTGGAAATGGTAGAATTGCGTACAATCAGGACAGCTGAGATTCCATTTCCTGTCTCAATAACCAGAGAAACAAGTGTGATTATCCAAGCAAAAAATATTGAACATGTTCAGATTTTATCAGCATCCCGGCATCAGTCTCATGGGGAAGATTCTTGTGTTCACTTCCTGGCTATCGAAGAAGTCTTGCTGGATTTCCAGACAACATTCATTTACCATAATAATAAAACTGTTACGATTACGTTAAAGAATATTTAATAACAGTGAAAAATGTTTATGATCAATCTTTCAATGAAGAAAGCAGGTTATAAGGTAGGGACGATATGATCCCGTATTTATAAGTAAGTATATGTTAACTCGTTCAGCAAATAAATATTAAGCCCATACTGTGCAGGTACCAGGCATCATAGATATTGGTAATGTGTGTATGTGTGTGTGTGTGTGTGTGTGTGTGTGTGTGATGGCAGATTTTAATTTTCTTATTTTGCATTTTCTGATTTCTCTACAATGAATGCACATCAATTGTCTCACAAAATATCACTATTAAAATACGATTTTTTTAATTATAAGAGAAGGCTAACGTCATAACACTAAGGATGTATACAATAAGTTGACAGCACCGAAGCTATTTTGGCCCTGTGTTCCACAGTGACTCACCAAATATACCCTGTACTGTTTATTTTATTTTTTCTGTTTCACTATGGAAATGAACAGATGCATTTCACATCACACGGATCTCATGGAAGGTTGCCAACCATTTTCTTAGCAACCAAACTCCTGTCTTCTGCACTGTGCACCATGAACTAAAACAGCCTGTTGACGGCTTAAAATAAACCTGCCTTTTTCCATTTAGCACTTTATCCAATGAACATAATTGCGTTTGCTGATGAATTCAGTTTGGCTTCGAGAGAATTTTTCTTTTCTTCATGGGGAAGCTGAAGAATCAGAACTGTCACTCCAAAGAATGAAACACAGCCCTGGAGAGAAAAACAGTCTGATGTTTACACAGGTAAAATAAAAGTATCTTTGTCGATTTTATCCCGACCCTATCTGCTCCTCCTTTTTTTTATGTTGATTTAAATTTAATTTCTATTTCTGCTTTTGCATCATGATGTTTAGGTTACTTGATTAAAGCGTTCATGTAAATAACTGCACTGAAGATTACTATTGTCATTATGCATGAGCTCTTGTCTTTTTTTTATTTTTAGCGTTCTGATATGCCTTAAAATTTAAGTAGATTCATCTTACAGGATAGTGGACCTTTTGCTGGGGTTTGGAAGGGACTAGATAGTGTAATCTGGCAGGGGAGAAGGATTGCCTGTTATTAGCAATGAGCAGAGTTGATGTTTTCTTAGAGGAAGTGACTCTGCAACCTGGAATGAATCTCTGTCCTGTTTGTTGAATATAAACACATCTCTGTGCACGTGCAGACATTTTGTGTCCAAAGACCATAGGAATATCTGCCAGACAAGGAAACTTTCCATTTTCTTTAGAGAGCAATAGCTTAAAAACAAAGCCATCTACACAGCTCGACCAGCGTGTGTCTGCAAAATCAATCAAAGCAAGAGGGTTTGACTGGACACTGTGTATACTCCAGACAGGTTCTTCATTCTCCTTCACGTGTGTCCTCATTTGGAAATGGACAGTGAAAACCGGTGCTCATGGCAAGCTGCAACATTATTTAAATTTCCACGTCTATATCCCGCAGAGCAAATTCCTAAATGCTAACTAACCATCATCAAGCAATCAAGTGGCACAAATTTTACAGTTTTCCCTGGAGAATAAAGACACAAGAAATCTAAAACCTATTCCTGATAAATCCACTCCTTTCGATTCCTGCTCTATTTATATCTTGAGAAATAAGTAATCCTGATGTGTTGTCTTTAATATCAGATATAACCCATATAAGATAGACACACTAAACATCGCAAAATAGGTGCTCCACATTTTAATACTATTTTGCTATATGACTGAATTCTTCATTGGTTAAATTTAAATTAAATTTAAGTCACGTCCTCATGCTGGTCAGTCATTTGAGAAAATGTCATTGTCTCTTTCAGATTTGTGTTGGAAAGAGTTAATACACTTTCAAAACTGTCCAACTTTTTCCTTTTTTCTTTCTCTTTTTCCAACTTTTTCCTTTTTTCCCAAGTTAAGAAAATCCAACTCAAAGGTGTCACACTGTGTATTCAAGCTCATTCACCTGGTGACACCTCTTCCTTTATGGAGAGGAGAGTCGATGATGAGAACCCTCGTCTGCCACTGACCTGCAGAGAGGGTCCCATTGCTCAGAAGGACAGGTACCTTCGTGCTTCACTAATGACCCCCACTTGGACTGAAGGAAGTTGGAGAAATCTGGGAAATATTCTGGAGTCTGACCTGTAAGCAACCACAAACAGGCTGTGGAAACCTCAGTGTCCCTGCTTACCTGCTTTATATTCACTAAATTCCTTTTTTGCATCATAATAAAAGTCAAGGCTGTTCATATCTACCTTATCTATAGCAGGGAACCTCATTCTATTGCCTTTTATTTTGTACTAGAAAGCAAAAGCCTTGCATTTGGGGTGCTGTTGGAGTCAGTATACTGGATATAGCTTTTTCTCTGTTGAATAGACCTTTGCTTTCTTTATTCCAAAAGATCTTAGACATCTTAGAAGCTTTTTTGGTTTTTGGATAAAATTACATTTTAGTTTTAAAACTCAGTAAAAATAACATCGATAAGCATTTATGGAGGGCGTGATATTAGTTAGTTGCTATGCTGATAGATGAACTGATTCTCACACAGACAACAGGAAGCAGGATTGAGGCTTCCTGTTGTCCTGTAATTAAGTGGATGAGAACATCTCACACCCACACTGAGACTAGACTAAAAGTCTTCGTCAATTAGCCAAGGATAAAGAAACCTCTCAGAGGAAGGACCCATGTGGCCTGTCTTGGTAAGGATTTCCCTGCATGCTCCTTGAAAAGGTCCCCCAGGAAGGCCATATCCACAGAGGGTCCACATGTCCTTACTAATACACCCGCCTCCAGCCTTCCCAAATGATCTTGTCTTCACAACCCAAATTTATTATTTTCTAAATCCCACGATCTTACAATTACAGTAGATCCCAGATTATCACATCTTTGTTGTGGAGGCCTTTGAAAATGAGGTACACAGACTCCTTTAATTATATAACAAGATAAAAGTATAGTCCCATTTTAATTTAAGACAAGGAACAAAGAGAATCAGGCTGAAGAACTTGGGAGTCTCATTTCCAGTGTAAAGATGAGGAGATAAAGTGTAGAGATTTGTGGGTACAATATTGGAAGCTGTCAGGATAATCCGAGAGTGGTTCTTCCTAGATCAATGAGTGGATTAAATAAGACTGTCCTTGACTTATGATTCTAGAGTGTGGTACTATTCTTTTGCAAATCAGGTTTATCTTACGGAAATGTTTTATTGTAAGACTTTCTTCCTGTAGCTAGATTAGGTCTTCACGGGAAGCACCCGTATGGGTCTGGAACAGAATATGGAGTTCTTCCTCAGATCTACAATATCATGGTTGCCTGAACAAAAAAGGGTAAGGTTGTCTGATACTTGTGTAAATAGAGAGACAACTGGATAGATATAGACATGTGTGTGTGTATGTATGTATTAAGAACCTTATATGCTCATACATATATATATAAGCTTCTTAGTGTCAAATATAGTAACATAAAGAGTGCTTCGGTTATTAGGAAAACACACTCTTTGAGGCAGGATCTAAGATGCACTATCTAATTCTGTAGCTCCTAGCCACGTGTGGTTATGCAAATATTTAAAGATAAATTAATTCAATTTGATTGAATCATCTTCACAGTTGTACTGGCCACATTTCAAGTACACGATGGCCACATGTGGCTAGTGGTCATTATATTAGATGACACAGTGTAGAATTCTTCCATCATCATGGGACATTCCACTGGACAGTGCTGGTCCAGAAGTTAAGGAAACATTTTAAAAATGCACTTAATTAGAACTTGTGAGTCTTATCCCTCCGATAAAGCCTTCCTTGAACCAATCTCTGTTGTAGATTACTAAAAACAAGCTCTTTTATTATGCCACCCACATAGTGATTCAATTTCTAATTAGAAGTTGATGAAGTTCTTTCATTTACTACGCTATCATTTGCACCGCATTTTCCAGCCGCATTGAGAAGTTAAATTATCTCACGGAAGATAACAAAAGGCAGAGAACTCACTCAACAGTCTAGAAAATACAAATATATGTGAGGGATGTGTGTGTGTGTGTGTGCATTTTTGTGTTGACTGAAAACCAAATTATAAGGTGAAATGCTAGACATGCTATGCTTATTTTTGCAGCCTTGTCAGGAAAAGACAAGTCCCGTCCATCAGGAACTTCTGACCCACATAAGAGAATCATTAGAGAGATTATTTTTTTTTGTAAAGAAATTTCTAAGCACAAAGAATCACCACTGGCTCTTAAAGATTCTGTTTGGAAGTGGCATACTGCTCACATGTCACCGGCCAGATCAAGCCACATGACCCAATCTGCGATCCTTCCGCCTCAGCCTTCCAAATAGCTGAAACTACAGGCACGCACCACCACAGCCAGCTAATTTTTGATTTGTTGTAGAGATGAGGTCTCACCAAGTTGTCCTGGCAGGTCTCGAACCCGCGGGCTCAGGCAATCCACTCGCCTCGGCCTCCCAAAGTGCTGGGATGACAGGCTGAGCCATCGAGTCCGGCCTAACCTATATTTTAAAGATTTTTTTTCTTTATAATCTAATTGTGTACTTGCTTGAGAAATTCCAGAAGATATTCCAGAGGTTGACTTTGGAATAACAGAGTATGAAGACCACACGGCAGAATTCCTCACTGTTCAGAGGTCACCTGAAGACAATTGATCTACAATCTGGCCACAGTCAGACAGCATCTGCTGGCTCTCCTGGTGGACGACAATTCAAGATAACTATCAAAGCGAGATCTGCTCCTTCAAGAAGTATCAAGGCCACTCCCAGATACTCCTCATTGCATTATTTCCCTTTAAAAATCTCCTACGCTCCAAAAATCAAAAGTCAAAATAAAATCCCCTACCCCAGTCTAAAATTTTGAGACGGTTTATTTGAGGCATGAGCCTGACCACTTTCCCATCTGCCAGCTTTTGGAATAAAGTCACCAAATCTCATGTTTGTTTCATTCCACCTGCAAGCGACGACGGGTAGCAGAACTTGCCATCAACCACAACAGAGAGCAGCATCGAAGAATTAGGGACAATGATATGAGCTGTCGCAAGATCCTTTTGCTAATGATAAGTAGCTCACTCTCTGTACTTTTTGGGTTTTTCCAGAGATACAGGATAAGTAGAATGATAGATAAATAGATTAGATAGATGGATTGATTGATGACAGGAGTTTCCTTACATGATTATGGAGGCCAAGAAGTCCCGTGGTATGCCATCTGCCATCTGGAGAACCAAGAAGCCTGAGAATGAATGGGTGTCGCTGGTGAAGTCTCAGAGTTTGAAGGCCCGAGAACCAGGGGCTAGGGCCTATATCTCAGAGCAGGGAAAGATGGATGTCCCAGCTTCCCGGGAGGAAATTCGCCCTTTCTCTGCCTTTTTGTCCTATTTGGACATTCAACAGATTAGATGACACTGCCCACATTGGCGAGGGCAGATCTGAAACTCAGTCTACTGATCCAAATGCAAATCTCTCTCAGAAACACCCCCACAGACACACACGGAAATAATAAATAATGTTTTCTGTGGGTTTTTAAAATTGAGTCGGTGTCTCTCTCCATCGCCCAGGCTGGAGTGCAGTGGGACACTTCCAGCCACTGCAGCCTCGACCTGCTGGACTCCGGCAATCCTTCTGCCTCAGCTTTCCAAGTAGCCAGAACCACAGGTGCGCGCCACCATACCCGGCTAATCTTTTTTGATTTATTGTAGAGACGAGGTCTCGCCAAGTTGCCCGTGCTGGTCTCGAACCTGCAGGCTCAGGCCATCCATGCGCCTGGGTCTCCCAGAGCGCTGAGGTGACAGGCTGAGCCACCGAGCCTGGCCAGAAATAATGTTTTACCAGCTAGGTGGGCATCTCTTGACGCAGTCAAATTGACACATCAGATTAACTCTCACGCTCTTTCTTTTATATATCCTGCTGTAACGAAGCTGGTTCCTAGACAGTATTTTTATCTCTGACTAGAAAGGAATCCCATTTTTGGAAACATTTAAAAATGGCCTTTGGTTCTCCAATATCCTCATCAGGAGCCCGCTGTGGCTTCTGGAATCTGGTGTCAGCCTCGACCTAGGCTGCACTGGCCGCCCTCCCACTGTACTCAGAAGCTGTAGAAGGAATAAAAAGCAGAGAACACTTTGTTCCTAACGCTTCCTATTCTAGTCCTAGAGAAACTTGCCTGGAGTACAAAGTCTGTTTTGAATAGAAGGTGCTATTTATGGCCACGGGGGAACAGAAATAACTGCCACTGGAAACCTTGATAGGATGAAGGTCATGTTTCTTTCCCATGACGGGGTATTCAGAGAAAGATGTGCGGTGGTCATTTTAGCCTACGTAAACGAATCCAGATGGGACCCATCTTTGGAAGAAGCTTGCATTAATCAACACAGCCCATTGGCTGATACAAGAAATGACGCCTGTGACACTGGTGTTTTTATCCCCATTTTGCAAAAGAGCCAGCAAATCACAGAGAGATTAAACAACTTGCCCAGGGCCTCACAGCTCTGGTAAGCATCTTCTTACCCACGCAGGTAAGCATCATTCGTTAGGTGATATCACTGCGTTTGCCAGGCCCTTTGCTGAAGGCATTACCTGTATTAACTCGTTGGTCCCTAAAATCACCCTGTGAAATAAGTGTTTATTTCTTCCCACTCTGTGATTGAAGAAATGGGAGCTTAGAAGCGTGCAGTTATGTGGTTGGTAAGAGCTAGAGTCAGAATTTGAAACCAAGTCTGACTCCATAGCCATGTTCATAACTTTTTACTAACCTCTACCATTATGGCTTCTCCTCAAAGCTCAGCTCTGTGTCCAGAACTGGCGGTGCCCTGAAATGGGGAAAAATGGTAAACCAGAAAGTCAAGTACAAAGGCGATGGAATTACGTGAGAAATAACGCATGGAGTTGGATGGCGGTGTAGGTTGGGGATGGGAATGAGGATATTAAAATGAGAATTAGAAAAGAAAATCACTTAATCGTGAAATAAAAATGGACTCCTGTCCCAGAAGTTCTATTTCTAATTGTGCTTTTCAGATCTAATTTTTGTCTGAAGCATGCTTATTTTGATTCTAATCCGGTGGAAGCAAGCTTAAAATTAAAGTGGCATTGACTACACTAGATGTTTTTCATGCTGATGAGACAGGAATGTCGAGGGCAGAGAAAGACCGTTGGGATCTGGGCACATCCAGTGCCCTGATCACGCAACAGAACGAGCGGCCTTGGTGGGAGACGGTCTGAGTCACAGACACTTCTGGATGAAAAACCAAAGCAGAAGCCAGGAAGCCAGATTCAGCAGGGGAGATTTATTGTGGGGAGGCTCTGCGTTCATTATGTTTTAATCAGTTGACCATTAGAAGAGACAGAGAAGGAAAAATGAATGAAAGGTCATTAGGACCACTGTATCATATGATACTTGCGTGCGAGTTAAGCACACCTAGTACTAAAATATGGGGACCCTGACTGAAGTTCTCACGCAGGCAGCTGAGATCAGTTGTCATTTCTGAGCACCTTAGGGCCGATCTTTTCTTTTAACTTGCTACCTCTCAAAATGGCAGGATGTGAAAATCAACCCCCAGCTAGGCCAACTCTAGTGGAAGCTGGCATATGACTTTGACACCGGTGGCCTTGGGAGGTCTCCTGAGGCAGATAAGACTCTCAACCTCAGACCAATACTCAGATTCTTGACACTGTCGCAAGAAATAACTCAAGGATGAGTCAGAATAAAATGAAAGCAGAAGAGAAAGCAAAAATGAAAGTGTTTTATTGTAAAACAGAAGAACACACTCAAGGGGGGAGGGAATTCGGGGTTTCTTTCTATAGCCATCTTCAACCAAGGGGTGAAATAGTCATACTAGGGGTGGAATATTCATAAATTTTCCAGGAACAAGGTGGGATTTCCCGGGAATTGGGTACCCTCCCCCTTTCTGTCCATGTTTGCCTGAAGCATCATGGCAATGGTGGGTGTGTCATTTAGTATGCTAAGGTATTACAGTGAAGGTATATGAGTTTGGGGGTCGCTTGGGCACTGACTACACTGGATGTAATAGTTTAACCCTGTTGGATTAAACTATTAAACTGGGGCAAAGAATAAATCTTGTAACAAGGTTCCAAAGCTTCTGATAAGTGCTTTTCTTGCGAGTCGTGTGATTTCTTAACTGCTGCCTGGTATTTTTTCGTTCTCCTGGGAGCCCCCCACCAAGCAGTATTCCCGTCTCAGTTTCTTACTATTTCAACTAGAAATAGCTACTGGGCTATGTAGTTGATATTCAAATAACTCCTACAATACTTAGACGTCCCTCCTCAAAGAATTATTACCAATTCCTAATTTCTAGAATGGTGCCCAGAATTTAAAATAATAGTCTTGCCGGGTTCAGTGGCTCAGCCTGTAATCCCGCACCTTGGGAGGCTGAGGTGAATGGATTGCCTGAGCCCGCGGGTTCGAGACCCGCCTGGGCAACTTGGTGAGATCTCATCTCTACAATAAACAAAAAAAAATTAGCCGGGTGTGGTAGCGCACGCCTGTAATTCCAGCTACTTGGAAGGCTGAGGCAGAAGGATCGCCGGAGCCCAGCAGGTTGAGGCTGCAGTGGCCCGAAGCAGCCACTGCACTCCAGTCTGGGCAACAGAGTGAGACTCCAACTCCAAAAAATAAAAAATAAAAATAAAATAAAATAAAATAAAATAAGGCTGGGTGGCTCAGCCTGTAATCCTGCGCTTTGGGAGGCCAAGGTGAGTGAATTGCCTGAGTCCGCGGGTTCGAGACACGCCTGGGCAACTTGGAGAGACCTCTTCTCTACAATAAACCAAAGAAATTAGCTGGGCATGGTAGTGCGTGCCTGTAGTTCCAGCTACTCGGAAGGCTGAGGTGGAAGGATCGCCTGAGCCCAGCAGGTCGAGGCTGCGGTGGCCGGGAGCGGCCACTGCACTCCAGTCTGGACGACTGAGTGAAACTCCAACTCAAAAAAAGTAAAATAAAATAAAATAATAGTCTTGGGCAACCCCTTTGGGTCCCCTCCCACTGTGGGAGCTCTTCTGACCTCTCAACAAATCCTGCTTTCTAATAATAAATAATAATAATAATAATAATAATAATAATAGTCTCATGTTTACTACCCATTGGAAGTGAGAATGCAAATGTCCTTGATATTGGCTAGCTGGAAAAATCTTAGAAAAACTGATAAAGTGTTCTTTGTAAGAAACACTTCTACAGACTTGTAGCCATGCCAGTATGGAGGCAACTATTTATTGTTGACAAAGCAGGAGAAGTCATCGTTCGGAGTTTAAGGAAGACAGTTTTCTGGCCATGAGGATCTAGAAAGTGCCCTGGGAACAACTGATTTTCCAAGCTATTTATTCTTCATACCCTGTGGCCACTGACAAAAATATGAAGGATTCTGGGTTCGATTTTAAAGAAAGAGGAGTGGGGCCATTGCTAGGCCATTGCCAATGCCGCCATAGCCTTACTAGACTCTGGTGTGGCCATGTGCTCTTTGAGCTACATCTGTCACCATGTTTCTGTCTTTGGCCCCCTTTGCTGCCTTGGGGAGGTGAATCTCCTCTTTCTTTCTCTTTCTCTCTAGTTTACTTTTAAATAAACTATATTTTCTAACATAAAAAAGTAAAATGAAAATAAAGAAAGAGTAAATGATCATCCTCACTTCTTAGAAGTAGAAAATGACAGGCTTTTCTCAAATCTTTATTCCTCTCTTTATTCCGTTCTTGGAGCTCGGTGGTAAAACTTGGTGTCCTGCACCTACGGTGAGCCTACAGATGTCATTCGGAAACTTCCCTCCTGTAAGATGCCACTGCTTTATATAAAGGATGACCCCAATCATAGATTCTTATAGGCCTTTAGAGGCGAGTTTAAAACTAGGAGGAAAACAGTAATTTTGTCCCACCACAAACAAATCAATCAGTGATTTGTGTATGGAGACTTCCCCGGGAGAGTTAGGCAATTAAGAATTGGAAGCCCTTAATTAGGATGAAAAAGACTCAGCGGTGGTAGATGGAGATGCTGATGAGTTCCAGAAGGGCTCTCTGAGCATTGAAAGGGTTGGGTAGTCAATGCGATTTAACATTGCAAGAGGCGCCAAACGTTTCGTGGCTGAACACTGTAATCATGGCCAGGGCTCCCCTGGAGTGGCTTGGTCATGTGCCCTGTTCTCAGGGACTGTTTCTTCTTATTTGGATGCATCCAGTGGGTAAATGGCCCTGCCTTCCCCGGAGGAACTAAAGAGGGCATGTCAGAGACAACACCTTCCAGGGCTGGCACTGGAATTTGTCAGCGTAAGGCTTTTATGACCATCATTCATAAGCAAAGAGAAATGGTTTGTGCCCTCTCTCTCTGCCAGCCAGCCCTCCAGGGTCCAAATTTCCCCTGTGCAGCTAAGTAGTTTACACAGCACCCTTCTGTTCGAACAGTCTCCCTTGTTTCCCACACCCAAATCCCTCCTGTTTTTTAATGGGATGCTTGAGCTTCACCTTTCTCCAGGCAAGGATCTACAGAGTAGCCCCGGTTTAGTATTTTGTCGACTTAATCATGAATTCCTAGACTGTACTGTAACTCCCAGGTACCGAACACGGTTCTAACAAGGTGGCTTCAACGAAAATGCAAGTACGGTGAGGCACATTTGCTGTTCTGGAATGCAGAGAGGCAAATGTGAGGGTCTGGACTGTTTAATGGTAAAGGCTTCAACTAAAGGGCTCTGCATTTAGGAAACTTCACAAACACTGTTAAATTATAAACAAAAATCTAGAAGGAAGGTTGTATGGGTATGTATGCCGCACAGAGAGAGTGACAGAATGAGAACTGAGACTTCCAAATCATTCTACCAAAAAGATACCTACACACACATGTTTGTTGCAGCTCTATTCACAATAGCAAACACATGGAACCAATCGTGCTGCCCATTGAACCTGGACTGGATTAAAAAAATGTGGTGCGTATACACGATGGAATATTATGCAGCCATCAAGAAGGACAAACAGATGGACTTTGCAGCCACTTGGATGAATCAATGAGTCAATCACACTCAGTGATCTGTCACAGAAACAAAGAACAGAGAACCATATGTTCTCACTCATAAGTGGACCTAGAACAATGATCATAATACTATAAGAAAGGGATTGGCAGTAGTGGGAAACTGCTGGGGGTAGGGGGTGTGGGATTGGCAGTTGAGGGAAACTGCCAGGGGAGGGAGGGGCACACCTCATCAGCAAGGGACCCTGCATCATCAACATTTGTATACCTAACCCTGAACTGTACCCCACATCTTTATAATAATTAAAAAAAAAAAACTGAGACTTCTGCAAAGTAATACAGAAAATAAAAGTAATAGTCTGGATATTATAGTCTAAGAACAACAACAAACCACTAGTTTTTTTGCGTGGGGGGGTTATACTGGAAAAATCAACAGTAATCTGAGATCTTTTGTTACTATGCAGTATTAACGGACTTTAATTTACTGTTGGGTATTCTCTCTGTCAACTTTCTTTTTTTTTTTTTTTGAGTTGGAGTCTCACTCCGTCACCCAGACTGGAGTGCAGTGGCCGCTCCTGGCCACCGCAGCCTCGACCTGCTGGGCTCCGGCGATCCTTCCGCCTCAGCCTTCCGAGTAGCCGGAACTACAGGCG